>VXBB01006422.1:1066335-1083408 GCA_013399915.1 Illadopsis cleaveri
GTTTATTTCTCTGTATTGTTTGTCTGTGTTCTGTTTTATAAAGCTGACCAGAACATGAGACTCATTTGATGAGGAATGGCAAGGCCTTAGATTTTCTCTGTTAATTTTCTGAAGAAAAATATAAATGTTCTTTAGGACTGGATCCTCAAAACTAATCAGACTGTTTGTCTTTCTCTGTTAGAAAATCCTCCTGATATTTTAAAAGAATCTTTCATTGTGAAGGTTTCCCAAAACCCAGCTGAAATTTATGGTCAAAGCATATATATGATCCCACCTTTAGTGCTCAGAATGAAGATTCAGGTTCAAAGAGATGGTCCAGGTATTGCACAGTGAAGACTCACATTCCTGTGCAAATTATTATTAGCTCTTCTGTGGTGACACATTCTCTTATTTCTAAGCAGAAATTTCCAATTTTTAGGCTTTCTGGTAAAGTTGTCTTTGGATATCTTCTACAGCCTTTTCGTTTTGAAAACCAGAAATTTATGTTTTTAATTAGTCATCTAAAAGTTCCTGACCAGCACTTACAGAAGAGAGAAAGACTAGTACCCTTTCCCTGAAGCTAGTAAGGCTGCCAGACTTTCTCCATTGTTTTTCCAACAACTCCTCCACATTTCAGAGCACATTCAATGTAGATCATAAAACAACATCAGCCTGAGAAAGAGGTGGTTGCTATAGCTGACTTATGCTTCTGTCCTCACTCATTGCTCTCCTGATCCTTTCCTCATGGTCTGATGTGTGGCTGTACTTTATAAGACAAAATGAGCTTGCACATAAAATACAGGTCTTTCAGGAATGTGACACTTTTTTTTGGTGTTTTCATAAAGATTTTTTACATTGATAGCATAGGTAAAATCCTTTGAGGGTGGAGTGGTGCAGAGCTGCATCATGATGTGAATCTGTGACTGTGCTCTGCCAATTCCTTTTAAATTCATCTCAGTGCAGCAACCAGTCACCTATGTAAGGCATTCAAGGGAGTTACAAACAGACCAGTGAAATCAAGGAATGCATTATGGTCAGTTTGGGATAACCTTACACTTTTACTAATCCTTTACTTTCCTATTTTCTTCTACTCTCTTGAAATCTTAATCCTGATGTACTAGGCTTAACAAGAGAAAATATGGTGGTGTGCCCAGCAGTCATAGGATGGGGCAGAAGCTAGTCTTTAGATGGCAATAGAAAAAAACATGTGATGTATTCTCCATTCCAGGTATGTAATGTCATTTCTGGGACTTTTAAAACATAAGACATATGTTTATATACACAGTATTTATCTAGGATTCTCACGGGTTTCTGGTGCAGATAAATTTGCTCCCCAGGCTAATCAGAGGGTCAAAAGAAATTATAGCCACCTATTCCTGTGCCTTTGCAAAATAAGAACTTTCTGGTGACTAAACATTCCACACTCACTGATTTAGAGCAGCATAATGTGCAAATGTGTTTTGTCCTGCTCTTTTAAAAAAAATGTTATTATTTTATTAATTATGTGCTAGTCTTTTTATAATATGAGCAGCAGATCAGAAAAGCAACAATAAAATTTAATAAACTTTGAATTTGCATTGATTATAGGTTTTTCTGCTCTTGCTCTTGACACATGCAGTGATTAAATACAAAGTGCATGTGTTTGTGCATGTGTGCGTGCATATACTCAGGTATTTTCTGTAAGCATCATCCATGTTAAAACTGTCTGTTTTAGGAGTAAAGTATTTATTGATGTTCACTAAGAGTCAGTAGCATGCTCCACATAAACAAATTAAATGTAGCATAAACTAGTAAACACCTTCTTTGGCAATTACACCCCCTGATAAGTGTTAATATTCCCATCTGCTGTACTTTTCTTTTGGCAGCAGGTTCTTGGTTACATTGCACTTGGCTACATAGGAGGGGTGAGGTTCATGGAAGCTGAGTATCAGCCACTGTCTCTCATTGCTAGGATTGTCTACTGCCAAGGCAGCTGCAGAGGTGTCTAAATCCTGCACAGACTGAGTAATGGCATGAGGTGGCAGGAAGTGTAGACAAAGAGGCAACAATGCATGAGACTGACATCCTACCAGTTCCACAACCAGTGGTGAGCTAGTACATGTGCTGATGTGCATTTATCCTGAGCCCACAACCTTTAAGTGTGTGCCTTCTTACCACAATTAAGAACGTCTTTATCAGACTGCCACTCTACCTCTGGCTTGGAGATGCTTCCACTACTTTTTGCTTTCTGTATTTCTTCATCTTATTTCATTCTACATTCTAGTGTGATAAGCCTTGAAATTTTGGGCAATAAAGTAAGAGAGAGGATTGTATTTTTCTTGGATGCAAGAAGGGATGAGTGCCTACTCCTTGACACGAACCTACAGTTTAGCACTATCCTGTAGGCCTCTATATTTTTATTATTTATTTCAGTTTCTACAAGGGCCAGGTAGAAGTCATGAAAGAGAAAAAAATTACAGGAAGATCTTTTGACTCTCCAGTTGAAAATACAAAAAATTGTCCTGATTTTTGTATGTGAGTGGGTATGTGTATGGGAGTGGTATCCTACAGACTTTGCTATCAGTATAAAGAACTGTTTGCAGTTTTCAGGTTGACTAACTAATTGCAGACAAAAATGGCTTGAAATCCTCTGAAACAAAAAGAAAGATGCCAATTTGAGTGACAGCGAGTTGTCTTTGCACACTAAAATTTACAAAAGCCAGGTTACTTAATGGTTTATCATTGAATAGAGGAATTTGGTCAGGATCTCTATAGATTTTCTTACCACTGAGTTCATTGAGAGGCTTGAATGACAAGGCTCCCAAAGGGGGCTTGGAGGTCCCACATTTTGTGGCAGAGAAAAAATAATTACAAAAATGCCAGTAAAACGGTAAACTGGGGAGATATCACAGATCCCCTCAAACTCCCAAGAGAAATGACCCACCTGCTACTCATTGAAATAGAGAAGAAGGAAAATCAGGACTGATGTTTGAAGGTCCCACTAGAAAGAAGTCTGTGTTGTCTGTGTGTATTTTCAAGCCATTTATGTCATGTGATCCTAGATATAAGAAGTTAATAATAGATGAGCAAGGCCCCTCTCCAGATATGTCTCGATTAGAAAAAGTTGTGCAGGCTGAAAACAATGCCCAGGGATTAAACACTATGAATTTTAAAATGCTTGGCAGACTAGCAAAGCTGCAATCTCTGATTAATGCTTTCACAGCAGGTGTATAAATAGACAGTAAAATGTGTCTAGACCATTTCTTCAATAATTTGAGAAAGAAAGCTAAGCCCCATAACTGGACATGTAATTCCCATAATGTTAGTACATTGAACATACTATAGCTTGAAATAGTCTGTATTGTGTATTCATTTACTTTTCCTTTCTGTTTGTGCTGGCCTCATCATTAGGGAAAAGTACTAGCAGTGGGGAAAAGTGCAAAAGGAAAATGTTTATACATAAGTACCTTATGTATGTTCAATCTTTTCCCTAGGGACTAGAATGTCTGACCCTTTACTTTTCCCTGTCCAAAAGTTACCCTGAGGTTGACCATGGGATTGATACTCAGAATTCAGTGTTTAAGTAAAATTAATCTGAGGTATCCCTGCAGTCTTAACTGATATCTTTCCTCGGGGAATACACTGGGAATCCTGTTTAAAAATATCTCATTTTCTTTGCAAGCCAATTAATAAACACCAAGGTAATCCATTGAAATAAAGGAATTTGTGAGGTCTTCAGTAAAGTCCCTCAGCAGCAGGGATACTGCAACTAGCAGTATCAAGTAACCTCCTTATCCATTTGGTATTACTCTTTAAGATGCTTAAATGAGTCCAGACATTTGTGTCCAAATCAGTGCCCAAGGTTACAGGATATTTGAAAGAAGTTTGTTACAGATATTTTCAGAATTCCTGCTCAATTTATGCTTCTGGATACAGTCAATTTTCGTTAGTGGCAGTCCTGTCATACTGCTATGTCTGGCTGCATGATGGGAGTGTGCATTACATTTATGGAGAAGTTCCTAGGTGCCCTGGATAGGCTGTGTGAAAAACATAAAGAGCTAAAGATGGAAAATGGATTATGAGTTCAAGAATCAATCAGCATATAAAAAAAAAGGCTGAAATTACTGGGCATCAGAAAATGACAAAGACATGTACAAAGAATTTCAGAAATATCTGTGGAAGATTAGCTGTTCTGTAAACCAATTTTAGCTATCTCACCTTCACACTGCAAAGTCTGCTTGCTATCCTAACCTCCAACTGAACTTTACAGCAGTCTATTGAATTTATTTATGAGAATCCTGTTACCTATACATTAATAAGGTCTAGAGAGAATCTTCATTTTCTTTCATCTTTATCACTTTATACCTCTTGATATGTCTAGTTCTACACAAGCACTACAATACTTACAATTCTCAAGTACTATACATGTTTTTGCTAACATATAGTATCTCATTTTTGCAGACACACTTCCCTTTCTTGCTTGGACTCTTATTTAAAAACATTCTGTTCTGTCTGAAAAAGAGAGCTGTGATGTAAGTTGGGATATCTTTAAACAGACATACGAGCAGATACAAATAGCTTTGCCCACACTCAGAGCTGCCAGACCTGATCAGCTGTGATCAAGCACCATACATCTGTGTTAAGGTAATGATTATGTGAGCATTAGCTCAGATTAACAGAGCACGTCGGTATGAACAGAGCACCATCTTCGTGTGACTGCACGGTTCATAGCTGGTGCTCACTGTGGGTAGATCAAACCCAAGTTGCCTGTGTGGAGAGATCTTAATGCATGCTGAGGGGAAAAAAGGGTCAGGGGAGTTTAAGTGGAGCCACAATCAGTTGAAACATGCTGGTTTGTTTGTTGAGGTTTAATACACACTTCAGTTGTTTAAGCCTGAATGCTATTTTTTTAAGATGAGAAAAATATTAGAAATACATTAATTGCTTTGAAAAATCCTTCTCTGAAAGTTTTTAAATTATGTATTTTTTATTATGCAATTAGTTTTATTTACATTTTTAAAAATTATATGTTGTACCATTGGAGAAACAGTAATAATCAGCAGGCTTGTGTTGAAGGAAAGTTTCCTAAAATAATTTTCTTATTTTAAGAATTATACCTCTGGAGTATATAATCCAAATAAATGATGAGATGTCTATCACTTTTGTGTCTTACTGAAATATCTGACAAACACCTACTATGAATTGTTTGGGCTGAAGGTGTTTTGAAAAGAAGAGGCTGGAAGCAAAAGTCCAGGGCATAGAGCATTTACACAGGGATGACGGCATCTCACATAGGAGATGCCATCACAATGAGACTTCCAAAGAGATGTCCTCAAGGTATTGTCTGCATCCCACTAAACTTTGAACTTATTGTAAGGAGGACAGTTCTCTGGAACAGAAGTGAGGTTCTACTGATCACCCCATGCCACCCCTCTGAGACACAGAATTTGCTGGCTAATGGCAGAGTTAACTTGTTAATTTCTTGGGGAAAAAAGTATTCCTTGGTGAAACAAAATACAATCTGACATAATATCTCGGGAAGACTACTTCTTTGGATAAAGAGAACACCTTATATTTCTTCCTGCATCATTCTCTGTTTTGCTCTTATGGTGTGGAAAGTAGGAGAACATTTAAATCATCATAAAACCAATAGGAAAAATTAATATTTTTATTTCCTTTGGTAACCATTCTGAGTTCTTTTTAATTCAGTTATATATGAGCTGAAGGCAGGATATAAAAGCTTTAAGTGCAGTACAATTGAATGACTGTTCTCCTCAAATCTCTAACAAAGATATGCATGAAGGTGTAAATTTACATTGTGATCACTAGATAATTCTCACTAGTTTATATTCCATTAGTCATCTGCCCATTGTGAATGGGTTATCTCAAAGGGGAGTTAAAGTGCAAAAAAAGACTAGTGTTCGTATTTCTTCTGAATTTTATTATTGTGGTTTAATCCCATATGTTCATGATTTTTCTTTTATTACCTGCATCTGTCTAACTACAGGTAATTTCTTATTCTAAAGAATTAATATTAATGACCTTCTGGTAAGTTAGCCTTTTTTCAAAAGCTCACATAAAAGCTGGAACATATTTTCATACTTACTTATGTTTTTAATAGTTGCATAGGAATTAGAACTGATGAATGTTCTCTTGGAATATGCTTGCTGTTTCTTCTTGGTCTACAGACTTGAAAATTAAATCTGTTTGATTCAAGCGTCTAAATTAATTTTGGGTGGAACATTTAGACGGGTGTTTCTGCAATCCTAACTTTTGATAAATGTTTCTGATCTTTCCTACAAATTATTATTTTCTTTATCATCAGTTTTCAGTAAGATGTTTTCTTTAACATCAACACAATAAGTGTTTAGAAGATTGTCCTCTAAATTCTGAATGAAACTACCATTAAAAGCATGTATTCTGTTTGTTTTCTTCTATTCATGAACCATTGTTCCCTGTGTAGACTTCACTCAAGGATAACCTGGGGAGTTGAAACAACAGACTGGTACAATAGATTTGAGTAGAATGGTGACCAGAAATTTAGACAGCATCATTTCAGGTAGTTGTCTTGGAGTTAAGGTTTTGTCTTCTGACAGAGCAAAGTCACAGAATCACAGAATGGGCAAGGCTGGAAGGGACCACAGTGGGACATCTGGCCCAGACTCCCTGCTCAAGCAGGGCTATTCCAGAGCACATGGCACAGGATTGTGTCCAGAAAGTTCTTGAATATCTCCAGTGAGGGAGACTCCACAACCTCTCTGGCCAATCCTGCACAGTAAAGAAGTTCTTCCTCATATTCAGGTGGAACTTCCTGCGCATCAGTTTCTGCCCGTTGCCTCTTGTCCTATTGCTGGACACCACTGAAATGAGCTTCATCCTTTCCACACACTCCCTTCAGGTACTGATAGACGTTGATGAGGTGCCCTCTCAGTCATCTCTTCTCCAGATCCTGGGTAGATGTCACAATACACATGTAGTTGTAATCCAATCTACGCTGAACACATCGGACCTACAATTCGTGTATGCAAGGTGCACAGCAACTACTCTGAGAATAAGTTGGTCTGGCATATCTGGAGAACATTAGGCTCATCCAGTGTGTGCAACAGATGCATATGCCTGTGGTTTTGCTTTGGTTTTCCCAAAGGGTACACAGGACTGAGGAGCATAGGCGGTTGGTCATACAGTCCAGGAATAGTATGAGGCTGCTTAATTCTGCATCATCTGCACCAGGGCTTCATCTCTCCCACACTTGGTTTCAGTTTTCTTACAAGAAAAGATAACCGGAGGCTTAAAAAAAAAAAAGGAGAAGAAACAGAATATCTCATTTTGCATTGCTTGTACTTTTGTTTCTATTTCTGAAAACTAGATATTAAGTGAGGAAGAGAACTGTAGGAAGAGACAGGAGAGTTAAGGCAATTGGTTGCTCATAAGTAGAATTCTTTTCTGTCCTGCTGCTGTAAGAGTGTTCCTACAGGTAACTTGCTTGAAGCAAACTCTACAAAGGCAGGCACTAATTGTATGTTTAGGCATTAGCTGTGTTTTCAATTTAGCATTCTCCACCTGATCTACATAATTGATGAGCATTCACAGCAGCGACTGAAATCACTGAGAGCTGGGCTTTGTAAATGTTCTGCAGAGTGAAAAGGAACAACAAATATCTCAAACTGGGCATAATAAGTGAAAACCTTTGTCTTAAAATTTTCCCCCTGCCCTTATAAAATGGAGATATTAATTATCATTTATCTTACATGAGTACTGTGGAGATAAATAAATTCACATTTGTGAGCTACTTCAGTGATGACTGCAGTAAGAGACTATACGGGAATTAATAATTCTGTCTTCAGAACTGTGCTGGTTCTGCCTGGAGTAGAGTGAATTTTCTTCACAGTGGCTACTGTGGGGTTAAGTTTTGAATTTGTGCTGAACACAGGGTTCATAATATTGAGATTTTTTTTATTGCAAAGAGGCGCTTGCACAGAGTCAAGGTCTTTTCTGCTTTTCACATTGCCATGCTGGGGACAAGACAGGGGGTTGGGAGGAGGCACAGCTGGCACAGGTGACCCCAACTGTCCAAAAGTGTGTTCCTGATCATATGACATCATGCTCAGCACATAAAGTGGAGGAAAGGAGGATGAAGGTGGAGACGTTTGGAGTGATGGTATTTGTCTTTCTGAGTAACCATTATGTGTGATGTGGCCCTGCTCTCCTGGGATGGCTGAGCACCTGCCCATGGGAAGCAGTGACTGAAAATCTGGAAAGGCTGGAATTAAACTAAAAATTGTATAATTCAGGAAATAACCCAAGGTTAAAGGCAATTTAAACCTGGTGTTTCATATGGTGTAATGGCTTGATTTAATAATAGTTCTCCTTTACGTTTAATGTCTGTGAAACTAATAGCATTGTAGATACTAAAAATGACTGTCAGTGAGCATACATGAGAAAAATGATTAATATGACGTTTTGTGGGAAGAAGGCATAGAGATGCTTTTAAAAACATATCCAGCTAAGGAAGACTTTGTAATGTAATGTAGCTTTGCTAAGACAAGAGGAGAGAGGGATGGAAAATAATTTAATTTAAAGGAAAAAACCCAGGCATATGTAAGCAAATGCTGGTAACAAAAAATAAATCTCATTTCAGCTTTTCACTTGTTTGGGCTCTTTCCTGTTTAAAAACTGTAAACTATGTACATAATTAGACATTCATGCTGCCACAATAAATCACTTTTCTGAACACACTGATACACCCTGACACACTAAGCCCAAACTGGCAAGTCTGTGCTAAATAAGGATCTGCTGAGTAGCTGAAATGAGCTTCTGATGCATTTCAAATAGAGACAGTGAGAATCCTCTAACAAGCATCCTCTCTGTGTTTCAAAGACTCCCACAGAGCCTTTACATTACTGATTTATCAGAACAATCCTGTGCCTATACCGTACATGAGTGGAACTCCATTCATCACAACACTTTTCTGATGAACTAGGATTATTTTTTCCCCTAATTTTCTGGTATTTTTTTCTTGTAAAAAGTTTGTAGCATGCATGAAATTTTCTATAAATTCAAATGCTTCTTTGTGCACACAGCGAGCTATTTGACCAGATGACATTCAATGTGAATAAAATAAATACAGCCTTGAAACGACAAAGAAGTTTAATAAACCTTTGAAAACAAAGACTGCAGTTAGAAATTACTTTCAACTTAGTTACATGAAATGCTGTTCAATTCTCTCTCTTGACCAGGATAAGTACTGAAAAACTCATCTGTATGTAAACTAGAGATCTAGGAGAAGCTCTTAATGACACCTTAACAATTAAAGGTATTGCTGGTGCCTAGGCTGTCTGTCCAGCAGAACAAAGGCAGTGTGGGTCTTTGTGTTCATAGACATTTCCTTGATGAACAAGTTGAAGACCAACACCTTTGGCAGAGTCACAGCTGTATTTGGTGAAAATGAATGGGTGTCATGGTTTACCCCCAGCCAGTAGCCAAGCACCATGCAGCCACTCACCCACTTGCCCCTGCTTCCCACCTCAGTGAGACAGAGGATCAGAAAAGAAAGTAAAATTCATGGGTTGAGGTAAGAATGGTTTAATATTTTTAATAAAATATAACACAATACTAATAATACTGGTAATAATAGTTGTAATGAAAAAAGAAAGTGGGGAACAAAGATCAAGAGAAACAAGCAAGGCACAACACAGTTGTTCATCACCTGAGGACGGACACCCAGCTCATTACCAAGCAGAGATCAGAGATTCCTGGCTAACTCCCCAGGGAATATGATATTCTGTGGTATGGTGTGGAATATCCCTTTAGAAATTTCAGGTCAGTTCTCCTGCCTGTGGTCCCTCCAGGCTTCTTGTACACCTGCTCACTGGAAGACCATGGCAGGTACAGCTACAGAACTAATAGGTGAAGGAGAAGGTGATAAAATGCAGTCACTTAAATCTGGAGATCTATTTTTCTACGTGCTTTTTGGTGGTATGACTCCAGATTTGTATCATAAAATGTAAATTACACCAGTTATTCTGACAATGCCTAAATTCTTAGTGTTTAAGGATTAGAATGGCTTGTATGGGGATTGAACCCACAACAACCTTGGAGATGTTAGCATTATGCTCTAACCAACTGAGCTAGTCTCAGGGTCAAACAGGGTAGTTCACTTATAAATAAGAGGAAAAGGAGCAATTTTTAGTGAATTTATGAAAGAAGTATATAGCAAAAAAAATTTCTTATGTAGTTTTCAAAAATGAACAGAGATACCTGTAGGTATCTTAAGAATGAGATTTCTTATAATGCTGAATATTATTATTTCAGCTATTACATATGTGGCTATTCAAATCCTATTATATTTTTATACATTTTTAATTAACACCTTGTCTAGACTTCAAACTATATTTTGATCTATGTTTTGAAATAATTTTCCAGAAAGTGCAGGTTTTCCTTATCAGCTCACACCTGTCTTGAAGACAGAACAGAGTGTTGCAAATAATTTAATAAAGAAGGAAACAAAGCTACTGCCTCCCTTTTATCTCATAATCTACAGTCAGATGGTGGCTTGTCAGTGCTGGCAAGGAGAAATGAGGCTGATGGTTGATTGATTGGAGAATGCTTTGGCAATTGGACAGTGTTCTGAGGCAATGCAGCGAGTAGCTTTGGCCTTAATAACTTTCTATTACACACACTTCTTGTGGCACAAGCAAAACAAGCTTTGATTTATTTTTGATGGATCTTCTCCCCACTAGTTTTAAAACTCCTTCCTTGAGAAACACCTGAAGCTATTTTATTGCTTCCATAAAAGCATTAAGTGGTTTCAGGTGCAGAATCCCTATCCCTTCACGTTCTACTGTTAGTAAGAGAAGTTGTTTGCTAAAAGGTGTTTTTCTGCTATTTTACCTTTTGAAAAACACTCAAATAATCTGTATTTTTTGGTGTGCATTGAGTAAAAAAAATTGAAAATGCACAAAAGACCTGGGGTTATTTTGGCAAATAGCTGCAAAAATTTCCAGGAATCTTCTAGCTTATATTAAAGATTCATCACAATATACTGGCATTCTGTCTTGAGTAGAGATAGCTTACAACAAGCCATCTGTTAAGCTTTCATTTTTAACCTAATAAAGGTCTAAATTCTCAGGTTTGATATCAACCAATCCATGTCAATTTATTTGAAAAGAGAACTTTATCTTAGGTTTCTATTATGAACTGGTGGATTGCCTGTTTGTTTGTGAAATCCAGCCTCATGTCAAGTGATAATTACATTGTATAGCCTTGTTGGAACCTCACTTATGTTTATGGAAAAAATCAACAAGGAGTGAAAAAAACAGTAGAAAAAAGAGAAAGGGTTGGGTGCTGACTGACAGGGAAAAGATGATAGAAATTTCATGTGAAAACCACATAGACATATTTGGAGTAAGTAAAAAAGCAGCTTCTGTAGAGCATTGCCATGCAGGTTGAAAAGGGATGAGAGACATGTATTCCTGAGTAAGGCTGGGAATGCACAGTTCAGGAGCGGAGATGCTGGGGAAGCTCCTCTTCCAGAGACAAAATGGGAGAGAAGCTGCTGGGGGCAGGGGAATGAACAAATACATTAAACTGGAGGAGATTATCAGCAAAGATTGTGGAACATAGGAACTGACACAGGAGGTAGGATTCATCAGGGCTGGACTGACAAAACTCTGACTCAAAGCACATTTGCATAGGGATGAACCTGAATAGAAACATATTTATGGGCATGAGGCCAAAATAATCTTTAGTGATAAGAGCATTGTCATCTAGGGATGCAGTCCTGAAAATGCATTCTTGGGTGCCATCCACTAATCAGCAAACACACATTAGTTTTTCTATTCCCACATGGCTTCTTGGAATGAATTGGGATATGAGGTAAGACCTGGATTTGTACTCATTATACCCTTTGTCAGGTAACAGGTGTTTTCCCATCTTTTTCACTAGTTGATGGAAGATTAAAAACAGTGAATCTTATACGTACTAAATAGCCCTCAATAGATGCCTATTTCCACTGACTGTAGAAGGTGCTTTACAGCCAAGGAGGCTTCTAAATTGCCCTCAGTTATTACACACCAAACCTAGAAGTGATAAATCCTCGCCTGAATCAAGACTGTGGTTTCTCTCTGTTTTATGATAAAGACTGAGAGAAAGGATCACTGGAGGAAAAAGGACATGGCCAGGGGGTCAGATTATCTTTAGTTGTTGTGATGATCGCTTATTTATATCACATTTTCATCATCTGGACAAGTAGCTGTGTGTCCTTCTGTCCACATGACCAGCAGAAAGCTCTTGTTACCTCCTCTCCACACATACTGAGATGTCAGAGTATGTGGGAGTTGGCCAAGCTGAAGCAACTATTAACCTAAGGCCGTGAGAAAACCCTTTCTAGTTGTAGTGAGTAGTATAGGTCCATGGGAGTTAGCATGTTAATGAAGTTGTTCCATATAAGGTTTTGTTTTTATGATTGGTCAGTTATGGTGTACAAATATGGTTATATTCCCAGTTACAGTTTCTGATTGGACCCTTACCCTTTTTTTTACTGGAATAGTCTGCCCGGGGAGGTGGTGGAGTCACCATCCCTGGATGTGTTTAAAAAGAGACTGGATGTGGCACTTGATACCATGATCTAGTTGAGGTGGTAGGGCTGGGTTGGACTCGATGATCTTGAAGGTCTCTTCCAACCTACACATTCTGTGATTCTGTGATTCTGTGATTTTTCCAGTGCCCACCATCGTTCTCTGCCACCCTCTTTTTCTTGCCACCCTCTGCCCTGAAGTCAAGGGACCCAAAGGTTTGTCGCAGATACCCTCATGGTGACAAGAGTACAAATGAAACTGTGCTGTGAACAGCCAGCTGCTGTGAGTGTACTGTGGGTGGGAGAACCCATCATAGTGGTCTGTTACTGGGAGCTGCATCTCATGTTTTTTACATTGTGTATACATCGATGGGCATTTAAGCTGGTTACACATGCAGCTGACCTTGGTTCCAGACACTGGCCATGCCTGGAGCCACCTGGATGCAGAGTGTATGCAAACATACCCCAGCAGCCACAAAGCAAGTAGCTGCCTTGGTAAGAAGAGCAGACAAATATCTACGAGAAAGGCATATATTTTCCCTTCTGTCTTGAGTGAGGATGTATGTGAGAGGTGAATTACTTTTCTCAAAAAAGAATGAGAAAATGAATATTCAATTTAATTACATACTTGGAGGTTTATTTTCACAAAGCACTATGATTAAGCACACATGGAAGAAGATTGTCAAACTTTACACTGGCTGTCCTAGTTGAAAGTCTGAACTTTCAACTACTTCTCTTTGTGTCGTGTAAGATGTAGGAAATGTTTATGGCTTTAATATTGTGAACATATAGCTACATTATAATTTTCTATATGACAGCTATTTCTGGTTTCCTCCATGGTCTTCTTCATTTTTTACTGAAGAAATTTCATGGGGATGATATTGTGCTCAGTTCCTAATTATGATACCTTGATCACAAGGCTCTGATCAGCGACAGCTATTTAATGAGAGTAACAGTGGATACAGCTATCAGGATTGCAGCTGTTCTCTTAACAGAGATCTTAAATCATGTATTTTATTGCTTATTTTTTAAAATATCTGTCTGGTTCACAATTTTCTTAGTGTTACATTGATTTAATTACTTTGATTTATGCATGTTTTGATGTCTGATTACAGCATTGTTTACATGCATTTGGTCCTCAAAAGTCCATTAAATGAGTCTTCAATCGATTAAATCAAATTTTATTGTACAAACAAATGCCTTTGTAAATAAAAATAAATATGCAATCATTACATTTAATTACAACTGAGAAATGAAGATAATATGAACCTATTAGATGTCAGACAAAAGCATTGATAAGCCTAGAAAATACTCTTCAACTTTTATATTCATACAGGGCTGGAATTGAGTTTGATGATAGGATTTGTCTTTATTCTGTGCAGACAGTGACAACACAAATAGCAGCCTTAATTTAACATAACTGGTAATGGTACAGCAGGTTGCTTGTACAGATAATGTGGCAGAACTTTCCTTTCATAATGCAACAGAAAAGTGTTCTAGAATTAATATTTGTAGGCTTTGATTCAGCTCCTGCTCTGCCAAGGATTTCTTTTTGACTTTCAAGTTGCCACATATACCCACACACCTAATACCTATCCATTTCTAAAGCAGCCAAATATTTGCTATAATCTAGTCTTCAATCTGCTCACCTGTTAAAAAGGAGGGACCATTCACCAACAGGGTTAATAATGGAAAGATTGAAAGGCAGTTTAGATATTATTATGAGGAGATACATATACAATTATGCCAACTGAAGTAAAGAATCAAAGGAAACAGTGCTGGCTGAGGGATTTCATTTCTCTGCATGAGTTGGAAGGTGAGTTGACAAGGACATTTCATTACTGCATTTCACATGGTCTGAATTGAAACAATGCAAATATGTATCCAGTGGTTTTTTACCCATGTCTCCCAAAAGCTACCTCAGCTACTGAGATTTAGGGAGTCACCCTAGGAACAAGGGGTCCAGAACTCAATTCAGTGCATGTGAGTTGTCCAGACACTGAGCAAGTGTTTGAACAACTTGTAAAGGCACCATTTGCATAACAGAGACATAAAGTATTTCTCATACAATCTAATTCCAACTGACATTTGCTTTCTAATCAATATGAAGTTCATATTTAAAGTCTGACTATTCATTTACTCTGCTAACATTCATATAGCCTTTGAGCATTAATTTTATCTAGCATTTTGAATAATCATGTCCCATTCCTGACCTGAGCATCTCTCAGTGTAGCTATAACTACTGTGGCCATGTCCACAGCTCTGCTCCTGGTGACCTAAGCAGCTTCTTTTATGTTCTTAGCAAGAAGAGATGGCATATTATTTTCCCTTGTGATAAGTATTAATCACTCTGTAGTAAAGTGCTTACAGTGTGTGAAGTCGCCTGCTGGCAGTCCTTGTGAGCAGTTTATCATTGACTCCTGCTTCGTTAAATGTCGAGGCTTTCAAAAATAAATTGCTCTCTTTTTTAAAATTACACATTTACATATTTGACTCTAAGACTGCAGAATCTACCAAGCAGTAAGGGAAGGTAGAAACTTGCTCAGCACCCAACTTTTTTTAATTCTCATTTTGTACAGCGCCCGATGCAATGATTTTCATTTCTGGCCAGGGCTGACTGACGCTGGCACAGAATGCCAGCCCTTGTTCTAAAAGAAAAACTGACAGAGTCAGCCTGTGCTCAACTAGACCAAGGTTTAGCTATGCCAAAATTTTGACATTATTTATCTGCATAATTTGAGTTTGATTTTTTTCATAGAATGGCTAGAACTTCAGGGTTCAAATACAAATATGACATTATGCAATACTTGGATGTATGTAGAAAGTAGATATAGCTATAAGATACCAGGAGTGAAATTAATGGGAATAGAATGTACGCAAAGTAACTGAGGCAAGAGATGTGTGTAATTTAACTGAAGAATTGCAAAGGCAAGTTGACATATAAAAGATCTTTTCACCAATGCATTCAGAGACCAATAATTAAATTGAATGTAACTGGCTCCATCCAGTAAATATACTAACACTGCTAACATGGACATACTGCTTGATCTTGATAACATGTGATTCATTAGAATTACCAGCAATACTTTGAAGAATCATGCTAAAATACAGAATTAAAACCCTTGTGCCTGTTATCAGTCTTGAACTTATGTGATTCTCTTAATAGGAAAGTCATTGTCACTTCTAATCTTCAGTGGCTGATACCATGATTGATCTTGAAAGTAAACTTAAACATTTCTACTTTTCATTGATGCAACTCTTGTCGCTTGGACAGAACACTGAAGTCAGTGAAATTTTTTTTGAATAACAAATGGAATATGGAAAAATTACAAGTTTTATGTTTAATTTAGCTAATGACTTTAATATGCTGTTCTTCTGCTGTGATACTTTGCATCACTGTACTATAAATTTCTTTTCCTTGATTATAACCATAATTTGTTTGCTGTTGTAACTTACATGCTGCATGTTGTGCATGCAACTCTTTATAGAGTTATGTAACCCATGTACTTGTAAACAAATTGTAATTTAATTTAAGAATTGTTGTAAAATGCAGAAAAGGTGCAGAACAGCATAAATTTGTGTAATAAAATTTACTTGCCAATGGTAATTCAATTTCAGAATCAGGCAATTAATCACAGTAGTTCAGCTAGGTATCTACTTTTCTTTGTATGGCTAATATGACACTGATCATACCATCCTCATGCCAGTAGTGAGGAGGGCAAGGAAAATGGATTTCAGAGGAAAGATCCCTCTCTTTTCCTTCCCTCTTTCCTTTGCTGTCAAATTAAGCAAATTTCATTAAAACTGTAAGGACTTTCTCGTGTGCTGGTAAATTCTGTTGAGGATGTGCTGTCTACTACTTAGTTGTACCTTTTTACTTTTTTGAGACTTGTAATCTATTCCTAATTTCACATAAACTAAACATCCTGGAATTCAACTCCCTGCCACTCAATCTCCCTCCCAAGGGTGGTGTTGGAATAGACACACTGACACCACAGCTCAAGGGAGACATGGACAGGTGGACACAAGAAACAAAGCTGTAATTGCTTCTGGAGTCCCAGTACAATGATACTGCCCCCTCAGATTTCCAGGAGCAATATTAATACTTAACCATTCACATTGTATTTCCTCTGAATAATTGGTAATAATCTGAAACACTCTTTTGAGGTGTTCCTCTTTGTTTGAATAGTCAGAGAAAATGGACAGGCAAAGAAAAATTTTTTTTTTATTTCTCTACACACCAACCCTCTTAGGGTGATAAAAGTTTTTCTAGAAAAAAACCAACCAAACAAAAAGCAATCGGTGAGATTACAACTGCTACTCATGTTAAAGTATTTATTTTCCAGAGGAATGACTGGCATCCCTTTGAATATCCTGCACCTGTTTCTACAATTGCTTTTGTAGCTCTTGGAACTCAGTTTCAGCTTAAATCCAAAAAGGCTTGATATTTACATAGTTTGAAAAAAAGAAATGTCTGTAGTCTCTTGGACAGATTTTTTTTTTTTTTTTTTTTTTTTTTTTTTTTTTTTTTTTTTTTTTTT
>VXBB01006422.1:1083686-1119376 GCA_013399915.1 Illadopsis cleaveri
TGTTTTGTTTTGTTTGTTTTTTGTTTGGGTTTTTTTTGGCTGTTTTCTTTGGTATTGTTTTTGGTGTTTTGGGTTTTTTTAAAATTTTCTTTTTATTTTAAGCCTGCTTTGGTGAAGTAGTTCACAAAATCCCACTGCGGTGTATGTCCTGATGTTTTGCTTTTCCTGTCTTTGGTTCCATGTGGATAGATAAAAAAGTTTTTTTGGTGTTTTTTTTTTTGTTGTTTTTTTTTTTTTGTTTTTGTTTTTTTTTTTGTATCTACCTTTGCTTGCTGGTTAAAACAGGGTAGTAACTGTCTGTGTAGCCTGGGGTGTTCAGTTATTGGGTTTGAGAAATCTAAATGAAGGACTTGAATGCAAAGTTGTCTGTAATAAGCTCACTGCTGAATCTTTATCCATAGCTACTGTGATTTCAGACTCAATAAGCTACTGCCCGAAAAGGCCTAAGGGATGAATTTATGTCCTGGTATGAGAGAATAGGATTTAACTATTTGTGATCTTTAAAAAAAAAAATTGTGTGTGGGTTTTTTGTTTGTTTGTTTTTGTTTGTTTATTTAGTTTTGTGGTTGTTTTTGTTATTTGTTTCTTTTCAGTTTGTTTGGGTTGAAATCACAGAGCGTGCAATTTTTTTTTTCTAATCCTGTACTGGTGTCAGAACATAAGTGGGAATTCAAATGTCTTTAAAGCAACTTTGCACTGACCTTGACATCAATTAAGCCACTTCCACAGCTGTTTTAAGTTACTCCCCACTTCCTAGGACCCATTTCACTCAAATTTAGCAGAGACTCACCATCATATCAACAGCTACACTCTCTGATGCTTCCATATAGTCTACAAGTGATCCAGGGTCCAAGACATTAATTATGTCACATGGACTATTTTCTACATTATTTTTGTGACTCTCAGAAAAGCTGATTCTGGGGGCTTAGTACCTCTGAGTATTTTTTGGTAGGTGTAGGAAAAAACTTAAGATCACTGAGTTCTGTACATGAGGGTGAATGCAAAAATAGTATAGATTTCAGGTTTTTTGGCCAATATTAATGTTTCCTCCTCTGTAAAAACACTGACTTTGAATAGTTATTTCTGTTATAGACCAGTAATTTTCATTTATATGTGCCAAAAGGAAATGTGAGAGAGTTCATTGCTAATTAAAATGAACTCTATGTAACACGTGGATAAAGATGAAAGCTTATAAAAATGAACTGTAGAAGGCAGAAAGGTATCTGATTTCTTGTATCTTGATGAGGACTCAAATCCAGTAACTGTGTGTGACATAAAGTAATTCTAAGTCCACCTCAAAGAAAACAAATAGTATCCTGTTGAGGGAACTTTTACTCGTTTCCATGATAGACAGTGATTTTCATACCCTGATCTTGTCTGCCACTTGCTGTTTTCAAAAGGGAGAGAACTTTAAGGTGAGACCTCTAAGTCACATATTTTCATCCTATCATGAAAATGACTTAGTGTTCAGTCATTCATTTACTGGAGACACCTTTTAAAATTCATACCATTCAGGAACGTCTATGTCTTTTATTAGCCTTGAAGGCTTCAGCCACATTGTAATGGTGGGCTTCTCTTTAGATGGCTTTGAGTATGGAGCAGAATGAGGGAAGACATAAGTTTCAAGCTTAAGATTCTCTCTCAGCAAATACAGGAGGTAAATCTGGAAAAAACCCCTGATGTATCAATGTTCGAGAACATTTTCCAGTGTAAAGCATGTGTGCCATTTCTCAGCCTTGTTCGTTTGGGGATTTGGTTGTTTCTAAAGGCCCTCTGGACACTCCAGGAAGTCAAAGTGACTGAAATACTAAGTTTTTTTAAAAAATCTGATGTTAACATGTAAGAAATCTTGACAGCCACTCCTCATCTGAGACTTCTGTGAAGTTTCACAAATGCTCAAAACACCTGAGGAGAAGGTCACAGTTTGGACTTAGGCATAACATAGACTTTCTAGTGTCTGTTAAGTAAAATGATAGCAGATTTTGTAGAAATGTCTTTTATGCCAAATAACTAAAGGTGTTTACTTTAATTAACTGACAGTATGAGGGATGGAGAGAAAAGTGAGAGAAAAATGAGCTAAAATGAATTCTGAATGGAAAGAAAAATAAGTATTGGGAACAATCAGACAAAAAATATCCTAAGTGAATTTACTCACCTTCTTTCATCTCAAGAAAGAAAGAGCAGCCTGGAAGACATAACATTACAGTAGGAAAAATTGATGTTCAGGTGCCTGTCACAATGACTATTACTTATATAATTCTCCAGCAGGAAAAGCTAGGAGAAACTCTCTGTTTCAAACTCCTAGAAAGGATAGCTAAGAATAGGATGATCTAGAAATGGTATCAGAGCAACTACCCAGAAATTTTCTGGATCTGAACCCCCTTTGGTTGAAAGTGCAGTCTCAGTGATCTTCTGTTGCTTATGCTTTCTGTGCTCCTGTTATTTATGTTATCTAAAGACATTTTGGTTTTTAGTAATTGATGTTTTCCCATCTAAGGTTCTTTCAGTGAAGAGTATCTACTTATACTCTGTCTAGCCATACTCTAAGTAATGCTGTTACAAGTTTAGCTTTTCCCGGTGGCTCATTTTTCTAGATACAAACAAATTTTTATGGAGATTTTTCTTTGCTTTGGTTTTTGAGGGTTTTTTTGGTTTGTTTCCGAAAAATGTTGTGAAAATCCCTGAAAGTATGTGTTGGAGCTATGCCTGTGACTCTGAAAGATAAAATTTGAATTTGGCAAAAGTATTCTCACAATTTGTGCACAGAAATCATTTATTGATTATCTCAGGATTTTGTTCAATTAAAATCTCTAGCTACCACATCTTTTAACATAAATTTTTATCTATCACTCAGCAAGAATGATTGCTTTTTAATATTAAACTTTTCCATCTTGCAGGTAAGGCAATACTCAATGTAAAAGACTCAGACTGAGTCTGGATCAGTAGAATGCTATAATTGCTTCCCACAAAATTAATTGATGAACTGTTGAATTGAATATGAAGCAGAATATAAAATAGACAGTAGATAACTGGTCTTTTTCAAGTGCTGAAATGTAGGAAGAAAATTTTAATACAACGGTTTGGGGAAATAAAAAAGTGAGATCAATATTCATAATTCATTATGCACATACATGTATGCATATATATATATATATATATGTATGAAAAAATGTGGAAACACATTCAGGCACATATTTCTGTTGCAATGTTAGAAAAATTGTGCCACTTTGCCTGGAGACAAAGTGAGATAGGATTGTAGAATATTAAGATTTCCCCCTCTCTCCTATGTGTAAAAATGTCCACATTATAGCTTTACATAGCAGAGGCACAAGCATATTTCTTCTGTTTTCAAATATATTTGCATAGGTGTGCATATGTACATTGAAAAATATGTAAGTAAAAGAACACTTATGTCCATCTAAGTCTATATACATACAGAACATGTCTCAAAACAAAGATGCAGACAATAAAATTAGTCTTGACAGTCCAAATAGTTTTGCTTCTCAGAAGTTTCTTTTCTGATTCTGTTTTCTTTTTTGATATTCTGTTACAAAATAATAAAAATCCAACCATGATTGAGGGCTCACAGCCAAGCTTGCTTCAGGCTTATCAGTGCAGCAATGCCTGACCTTGCTATGTATGAGATCTGTTTTAAATTAGAGCTTGCTCACAGCACTGCACAACCCAATCAATTAAAGTGAAGAAAAAAAAAAAAAAAAAGGAAAGAAAAGTGAACACATTAAAGAGAAGATAACTTTCAGTTCAATGCCACTAATTGTATTTTTCTTGGGTTGTGTGTAGAGTGAATCTACACTGTGCTTCAATAATGTCTACATTCTTGATGTTTTCCTGTGTCTTCCCAAAGTCACTTGCCTCCTGCCAGCTGCCATAGGCCTGTGCCAAAGGGAGTTATTTCTTACCTGAAAATGTATTGAGTCCAGCTGAGATGGAGGTTTTTTCCCTGCAGCAGCCCTCACAGTGCTGAGGTTTGCACTGGGGGCAAGAAAGGTGCTGACAACAATCAGTGTTTTGGCCACAGCTGAGTAGCCCTGACCCAGAATCAGCCCTGTCTCTCCAGTATTCACACATCACCAATAGCTTGGGAGTGGTTAAGATCCTGGGTGGGAACACAGCCAGGATAACTGACCCAAACTGACCAAAGGAGTATTCCATACTGTAAGACATCTGCTCAATCATAAAGCTGAGAGAAAGGAGGAGGAAGGGAAAACATTTGTTATTACAGTGCTTGCTATCCAAAGCAACCATGTACTGAGGCCCAGCTTCCTAGGAAGTGGCTGGGCTTTGCCTGCCTGCTGATGGGAAGCACAGAATTAAAACTATTTTCTCCTTTGCTTTCCTGCACATTTGCTTTTACTTTATTAAACTGCCTTTATCTTGGGCCATGAGGGTTTTTTTTCCATCTTATTTCCTGTTCCCCGTGCTGTGTGCTGCTGAGAATGGCACTGATAGACTGGCTTGGTGGGAACCTGGCATCCAGACAGGGTTAGCCCAACACAGAAAGTCAAGGCCATGTGAGAACTGACACAAAGCTCATTATACTCAGAGTAGCTGGCAGGTTCCTCCAGTGCAAAACATTACCACAAGTCGCTTTTCTGACTAGTCACTCTCATATATAGTGAAAGAAGATATAATATACCTGAAATATTTATTTGGTGCTGGTTAGAGTTGCTATTTGTATTGACTCTTGGTTCAGGTCTAGCCTTTGATAAATAAATAAATAAATAAATAGATAAATTAATACTGTTTTATATTAAAAGAATAATATTAAATTTATTATATTAAATCATAATAAAATATATTATATAACATATAATATTATTACATACTATATAACAATATAGTATAATATATAATTATAATTATGTAATAATATAATATTACATATAAATTAAATATTAATATTATAATAGATTTAATTTATATTTATATTCGTTAGATAGATACGTTTAAATAAATAAATAAATAAATAAATCCACATCCTGTAAACTTCAGCAGACTTCTGCGGTTTTTGGACCAAAAAAAAAGGTAAGAAATTGGAAGCTGTAAGATGTTTATTCATAAATATTTCTTCTATTTAATTTAAGACTTTCCCCCCTATTTTAAANGGGCCATGAGGGTTTTTTTTCCATCTTATTTCCTGTTCCCCGTGCTGTGTGCTGCTGAGAATGGCACTGATAGACTGGCTTGGTGGGAACCTGGCATCCAGACAGGGTTAGCCCAACACAGAAAGTCAAGGCCATGTGAGAACTGACACAAAGCTCATTATACTCAGAGTAGCTGGCAGGTTCCTCCAGTGCAAAACATTACCACAAGTCGCTTTTCTGACTAGTCACTCTCATATATAGTGAAAGAAGATATAATATACCTGAAATATTTATTTGGTGCTGGTTAGAGTTGCTATTTGTATTGACTCTTGGTTCAGGTCTAGCCTTTGATAAATAAATAAATAAATAAATAGATAAATTAATACTGTTTTATATTAAAAGAATAATATTAAATTTATTATATTAAATCATAATAAAATATATTATATAACATATAATATTATTACATACTATATAACAATATAGTATAATATATAATTATAATTATGTAATAATATAATATTACATATAAATTAAATATTAATATTATAATAGATTTAATTTATATTTATATTCGTTAGATAGATACATTTAAATAAATAAATAAATAAATAAATCCACATCCTGTAAACTTCAGCAGACTTCTGCGGTTTTTGGACCAAAAAAAAAGGTAAGAAATTGGAAGCTGTAAGATGTTTATTCATAAATATTTCTTCTATTTAATTTAAGACTTTCCCCCCTATTTTAAAAGATATATTTACACCGAGATTAATTTGCATCTTTGGTGGAGCTTTTATATGGAATCCATTACACAATAGTTTTTCTATGTACTATTTTCAGCCTTAGAAAACAAATGAGAGAGAAGAGTATAAGAAAAGACTGAGACTTTCCTTCTACTGGGAAAAGGATATTTAAAGTCTCTGCCCTGAATTTCCATTTTTTACTGTCCAAAATAGAACAAACATGCTTTTCCCCTCCATTTTCCTAAGCTTTTTTTTGCAAGGAATATTTATGGATTTGTTGGGACCAGAGTAGCTCTTCAATTGTTTTTATTTAGAGAGAAAACCAGAGAAAATTCTAGCTCTCAAGACTATAGATCTTAAATGACTCAGATAATTGTTTTTAGTAAATGGCTTCTTCTTTTTATATTCAAACACAGTTCAGCAGAAAGTAAAACGCCTTTACTCTCTGACAATGTTTGAGCTCACATGGGGAATAAATTCTGTCACTATGAACCAATTCCTAAGTGGGATAAAAAAATCTTGACTAGAATTCAGCTACTTAAAATTCAGTTTACTGAGATGTTTTATGATCACAAAGCATAAAGCTTGCCAGCAAAGCTGCCCAGAGGATAACCGCATTAACTTTTATTTTATTTTGGTTCTGGGGAGGTAGTTTAGAAAGGAAGATTCTTTCCTTTTAGGCTTATTGTTCAAGAGGTTTGAATTGTGATATTTATGGAATCCCTGTTTAAAACAGATACCACTAATGTATTATACAGATCTATGTGTCATTTATAGCTTCTAATTAGAAAAATGGTGTTCTAATTTTCCTCTATGAGACCAGTTGGAATTTAAGATCAGTTTATTCTTTCCAGTGAAATGAAAAATACATTGCTCTAAAAAACAAACACTATTTTTTTAAAAGAAGATTGCAGTACATTGAAAATGAGAAGTCAGGTCAAGAGTTTGACTGCAAATTCCAAATCAAATTAGTCGTTCTTTTTATTAGTCAGCAAGATACACCACAGTAAATTGACACTTATATTCACTACTTTCACTGCTTGCTGCTGCTTGCTTCACTGCTTAGCTGTTTGCTTTATGCTGCTGTAAGCAATGCACAAATCAAAGCAATAAAAATCAAGATGCCTTTCTCTTCATCAATTTTCCAATCTTATCGTGTCTTTTGATTGTCACCTCACTCGTCTGAGCTCCTGGGGCTTTTTTCTTCTATCCTATTGTCTGTGTTGGTCAAGCATTGTCTTTAATTCAATTATATTGCCTTAAAAAATCCAGCTGTGCAGATATAAATATAAAAAAGGCTGATTGATCTTGAGTCCTATTAGTTTCAATGAGGCTTGATAAAAATCTTTCTATCAAATTATTTTAAATATATAAATGAAAACTTCTCTGTACTATTGAAGGAAGAAAGTGTAAAGTTGTATATATTTGTTAATGTTTTGCAACATAAAAATATGTGATTAAATATATTTTACCTAGTAGTACTGTTGTTTGAAACTTTTGGGTGAATTAGAAAACTTGGAATATGTCAGGTCTGTCTAGCTATTAATTTCCAAAAAAATTCATTGCGATAATATGCACGTCTGGATGGAAAGAAAGATGTTTTGGATGTCTGTAAAAGTGAACAAATACATATGGAACTGGATGTTCTGAGGCCATTATTTCTGCAATCTTCACCAGATTTTTGTGGAAGTTTGTTAGTGTCCTAGTGTGTTTCTTTTCCCATTCCCTAGGTTAATTTGAGTGCACTAAATTTGAAGAATTCCTTATTACTCCTAATAAGAATATAATTTAAAATTAAAATTTAAACAGAAATCACGTTTTGTTTTGAGATGTAGAGCAATAGAAACCCTAACCTTCCTTTTCTGTCTCATTATTTGTGTTTACTTTGTTTACTATTGTTATGCAAAAATGTTGTGTCTGTGCTCACAGTTGCAGAAAGTAAAAAGTTGGAATTGACCAGTGGGTCATTTGATCCAACCTCCCTGCACAGGCAGGGTCATCCTAGAGCACATTGTGCACTCATCCTAGTGCACAGGACTGCACTCAGACAATTCTTGAGTATCTCCAGTGAGGAAGACTCCACACTCTCTCTGGGCAATCTGTTCCACTGCTCAGTTACCCATACATTAAAGAAGTTCTTCCTCATGTTAAGGTGGAACTTTCTGTGCATCAGGCTCTACCCATTGCCTCTTGTCCTATTGCTTGACATGACAGAAGAGCCTGGCTCCATGTCCTTGAAATGCTCCCTTCAGACACAGATGTTGGTGGGGCCCATTCTCTGTTGCCTCTTCTCAAGAGTGAACAGGCCCACCTCTCCTAGCCTATCCTCCTAAGAGAGAAGCCCTGGTCCTGGTAGAAGCCAAAGAATTATATAATTCAATATAAATAAAGTGATTTGATAGGATTCATTACAATTATAACAATGATTTAACTATAGGTTTGAGATATTACCATTCATACCATAATCAATTCACATACACAGAGGTAAATCACTGTGTACACATATTTTTGTGAGTGTAAAGGTACCTATTAAAAGTTCCAGTAAGGTTCAGTGAAATATTCACATCAAATCCTTTTGTGTTTCCAACAGGCAAGGATTGCCCCTTGAAGAATTGTGTGTGAGGGTTTATCAGGTCTCATCATCAGTGATGGTCCTTCCAATATTGTAAACTTGGGAGTCTGGGAACTCTGTGAGGTGTCCTAGTGAGAGGGAGATGCTGGTGCAGCCTGCTGTTGTCCAGGAGAATGAAAAGGCCCTCACTTAGCACTGCTGTTTATAGGGTCTCAGGATGATTAACTTTGGTCACCAGTAATTTTCCATCCTGGCCACAGTCCAAGCCAATCACTGCTGCACCTTTTTCCCAAAGTGCAGTAACAATGGCACACTTCCACTCAAGCTACAACTCCCAGTGATGCTACTCCACTTGAGCTATGATTCAGGTAAATGTTTTACCATGGCTACAAAGGATAATTGTTTGTCCTTTGTTTCCTTGGTTGGGCAGCTGATGTTTCTGGTTGATCCCACCTCTAGCATGCAGGAGCTCCTGGTATGATCAGGCCCCACTCATGGCTCATTTGGTATGCCCAAGGGCCACTTCACACCCAGCTGGCTCAGTCAAGGCTTCAGGAGGTTCTGAAATTGTAAAGTAGGCCTGAGAAAGGGTTGGGGGAGGGCATGCACCACCATATCTATGAATTTTCTTTCTGCCTTTAAAATTCCAGAAGATGAGTTTAATGAAAATGAAAAGTGTTTGAATTTAGAACAGAAAACAAGAAAGTTTTCAGTCAGAAGCCAGGAAGTGTTGAAAGCTGCCCATCTGTTTCCATGACCCTTTTTTCAGTTTTGTTGGGTGATTAGCTTGCATGCAAATGGAAGAATACCTTAATCATACAGCGAGAAACAAAACAAAAATCTCAGCATGCTATTTTGACTGCTGCAGAGCATGTTACTGTGTGGGTCTGGTATGTGGCTTTGCTTTCCTCTCATTTAACAGAGCAGCAGAGCCTCGTGCACTGTTAATACATTATAGGGGCAGGATACACAAATGAAGATCACTGGCCTTTATTAATATAATCTCCTTCTTATTCTATTATTTAATAAAAATAGGCAAGATTGAAAACTTTTGACAACACTGATAGTATGATCCATAGTAGTGTGATAAAACTGACACTACTTCAATGTAACTTAATCTAGTTTAACTAATTGTATTGAAGGAAATATTGATATTCATGTCAGCAAGCTTGATGCTTAAATGCATCATCTAAATGAGGTTTTACTTCATTGCAAAGTGAATAAAGGACTTGACACAAATAAATAAATTAATCTGTCAAATCCAGAAATGAGGCTTTCAAAATTATTGTAAGATACTGTTTAAAATTTTTCTTGGAGAATTTGAAGGTGGCCTTAATTATGGATGTCATGTAATATTCATAAGAATTTACAGAATTCCAAAATGGATTGTAAAAATCCAACTGCTTTCATTCTGATTTGGAATAAAATAATTTCTTAGGTTTCAGGGTGAAGTAAGCATAAATTTATGAGCATGGCTTAAATATGGTTCAAGTCCATGTTTCCTGTGAAGTCTCTGTTGATTTTAGATCTGATTTAACCAACCACATTTTAGACCTCTAGAATTTAGGTCATAATTTCTTAAGTCATAATCATATTCTAAAACAGGTTTTTAAGACAAGTGAATATTCTCACTGTGTGTCTGTATAAGGGAGTTTCTAATTTATACTAGATACCTTGCAATCTGAGCTTGGTGTAAAACTCATAGTTCCTTAATAAATAATCTCAAATATTCTCCCATGCCTCTGGTTTTCATATTCATAAATGTTCTACTTGATGTTATTTAAATGTTCCTTTCATGTAATGACACAGCCTGGTAATGACATAAAATTGGACAACCTGGGGAGCTACAACAGATAACTGAGTACAGGTGGATTCACTCTATCAACTTAGAACTAATCTTTTGGATCTGTTAATCATTTCTCAGGATACTGAAAAGGGTACACCTCTGCCTGATCTGTGGGCTACAGGAGTACTTCCACTGGCTGAGCATCACATGTGCTGCTTTCTCTGCTCATTCCCTTAACTTTTTGGCAGTGTAGGCAGGTTGCACAGCCCAAGAGAGGTTGTACAGTGCTCTGGGAGGAACTGAATGATCAGGGGACATGCACTGAAATATTTAAGCATGGGGGTCCACCAGGTAATTGTCGCAACCCGTCTAGGTCTCCAGCTAGCCCTTTTGGGGGGCAGTGACCTTCCCTAGCGNCACAGGTAATGATCCAAGTAGTGGCATAAGTATAAACCAAACCTTATAGACTGGGCACAGAATTTAGACTAGTGTATAGTGTTTAGTTGCACCACTGGCCAAGGCTGATCTCATCAGTGGCAGTGGTAGCACTTGAGATAAACTATTTAAGAAGGGTCAAGACTTCTGTGTAGGAGATATTTCAGCTGGAGAGAGGAGTGAGGATATGTGAGAGCTCTGCAGACACCAAAGCCAGTAAAGCAGGAGGTGGAGGAGGTGCTACAGGTGCTGAAGTAGGGATTCCCCTGGAGCCTGTGGTGCAGACCACAGTAAGACCTAGAGGTGGCAATGAAGGTAAAAATACCAACTGCATTCTGGAATAAAAGGAGGAGAAACATGAAAAGGGTACATACAGAAATAGAGACTAAAACTTCTAGAGCTTTTGTCCAAAGGGGAAATAAAGGCTTGACAGGTTTTACAACCGATTTGAGCAGAAATGCTTTATTAACTTAACAACAACAAAGGTTTTAAAACACGTACTTTTTTCTTTTCTCCCTTAGATTTTACAAGAAAAAACATTTTAATAGTTCCCTCATGTAACTGGTAGGTATTGCTGAACATAAGTAATGAGTGTTGGATGCTACAAGTTATGGTGATGTCTTGGATGTGATAAACCAATTTCTGCTTCTTATTATGAAAATCTGCTTTTTATGTGTCAGCACTTTTTTTGTTTCAAAATACTTTTCATTTTCTATTTCATACATGAGTTACAAGCTATAAAGTACACATTATTTTTAGCACTCTGTTCCAGCCAGCCATCTGATGTGACTTTTATAGTGATATTTCTGTATAGGATTTAGTTGTGTTCTTGTTACACTGATATTTTTTTCACCTGCATGTATTTGAAGGGACAGTAGCATATATACCAAAAGATGAAGACGTGTGGTGACAGTGGATGTGTTCAGAACCACTCCCTGACCATTTAATTCGCACCTTTGCCTTTACACTGTTACAAATGGAAGACTCTTCTGTGAAGTCTGCCTCACATTTAAAGGAATATAAGGCTAGTATTCAATAACCTGCTTGTTCATGTAGTTGGCCTTTATGCAAAAGCTGCCCCTCTTTTCCTGAACAAAGCTTCTGTTCAGCTGATTGAACTTCTACTTTAAGTGTGACAAGGTTTCTTCACCCAGCTTCCAGGCTGAGCTGCAGAATTCCAGTTGTGCGTAGAAACTGCCATATGGAAGGAGTCGTTGTATCTTTTCCTAGGACACTGGTGACTTTTGGTGCCCTTGATAAGTCAGAATGCAGAGCCCGTCATTGATAAAATTAAGTTAGGGTGATCTGCACACCACCATGTTTTCATAGATAAGATATACATTCAAGTATATGTACATATATAGTTTCTCTTCTATAATATAATTTTATAATCTTTAACTGTATGGCATCTAGAACAACAAAAATAGAAACTAGAAAGAGCTTTGGAGGAAATTGTTTGCTCTGTTACATAGTATGTGCTAAATCCAGACCTTTTTTCTTCTTCTGAACAGTTATGAAAGAAAATGCTTTTAAGGCTTTGCACCAGATTTCAAATTCCTTTAAATCCGTGTAGCTTTATCAAATTCAATACCATTGCCTTGCTTCCCATACACTGAGAATCTGTATCATTTTCCAGAACAAATTTCATCAACCTGATTTGTTAAATGTGCAAAGGAGGTTATAGACCAGGAAAATCTTTTTAAGCTACTGTGATCTTTACATAAAAGAGACTTCCCTAAGTTTAAAAAAAAAAAAGACTTACCATTACAGTGTGTATCTTATTTTAGATTAACCAATTTAATTTTAGTTTTGTTTTCTTAGTGAGTTTTTGTTCCGCAAATGTCAGCTTCTTTCAAGTCACAGTCCTTCCATGGTGATAAACTAGTGAAACCAGAGAGGAGTATAGTTTCAAAGTAGTGTGTAGGCAGTATTAGCACAAATCCTGTTATACATGAACAGATTTTAGCATATACCTCCCTTGCAGTGCTTTGAAAATGTATCCTTTCATATAAAAATACCTGCATGGATGGCAGTATAGAGAACAGACTTTGTTTTGCTAGAAGAGTTCTGTATGTTTGAAGTGCCTAAAGTAATTTAAGTTAACCCTTTTTGTAACCAACAAGGGGGAAGTTTGTTATACAAAACTTGGCAGACATTTATTCAAAAGTCCATACGCTTCAGTGAGATTTTTTTTCTGGTTGGATCCACTAATCCAACAAACATTAGAGAAGTAACATGAAAACTAACACAGAAAAGAGAGCAAATCAGTAAAACTCAATCAGAACATAAAGTGTTACCATTATGGATGTGGAAAAAATCCCTTTTACATATTTCAATAAGAGAATTAATTTAAGAATAAAACATGTAAAAAACCCGTGAGCTTTTGATGACAAAATTTGCTTTTCTATTTTACATCATTATTAAAAAAGCTGTAGTCAGGTGTGATGAATCAAAACCCAAAACTATGCTCAGCTGTGAGCATGCAAGGACGTGGATATCTGTTCATTAGAGCACTTACACAAGAACTGATGTACGTATCTAACAAACAATCAAAAATATCTAACAAAATCTATAAAAAAAAAAGGATTTGTACTGGTACTTGCAATCTCTGTAAGGATTATTTTGAAGACTTTTGTAGCACTATAGTCAGGTTGCATAAAAAATAACCAGAAAACACATGAAGATAGAGAACTAAAGATTGAATATAATTCTCTCTTAATATACTTCAACTGATTCAACACCAAGTGAGAATAGTATTTCACTTTCACATTTTTCTTCTAAAGCAAGACACAAGGGTTCATTCCATTTTTCTCCTCACTCTCTCTCTTCCCTGTAAGAAGCTTGCAGGCTCATCAAATTCACATATGAAAACAGACAAAAGCAATCTTCCTGGCCACCTAATTCTAATTCAAGCTGCTTTGCACAGCTACACTACTAAAAGGCCACATTCTTGAAGAATGATTGCTTTCTCTGAATACTTATTAGCTAGCTTGGTGCCTGGAAATGTTTTTTTTCCTGTACTTTGTAATGATCTTTGTTTCCTTTTTAAAAAGAATACCTCACCTGCATCACAGGTCTGGCTGTCCTATAACTTAGCACATCACCTAGGTAAGACACACCTAATAACTGTACAGTGAGTTATGCAGAATCTCCTAGTCCTTTATGGGACAGATCTCATTTAATTTAGTAGAACAACACCTTACTACAGATATTAAAAAAATAACTTTCAGGTGTTTCTGTAGCAGAACAATTAAATATCATTAACTTTTATTAGTGAAAACAAAATAGAGAGAGATAGAAAACCTTTTGTATTGAAATCGAGACCTTACTTAAATGATTCTGTAAGAATCTTTCTGGCTTTCAATGCGATAAAAAACTTTAGGAGATTGCTCTTAGGAACACATGCATGTAGAAAACTACAATGCATGTATAAAACTATAGGAGCACCCAATCCATAAGTACTGTTAGGACTTCATTTTGGATCATTACCTCGCTATCAGGACTTGAGGAATAACCTGCATTAAATGGTAGACTAAATTTGTCCTCTTTGGCTTGTGGAATGGCTGCGAGCTGACTGGGGTTCCCTCCGGGTTTTAGCATTTATTAATTTTATTTTATTTTATTACAGAATTGGTGTGTGTTTGTGTGTGTGTGTGTTTAATTGAATTTTTTTCCTTTTTTCCTATATTGAAATAATGGAAGAGAAAAATGGCTCTTTCTTTGTTTATATGGCATAGCTGAAAGACAAACATTATTTTACCTATTGCATGGCTTCTCTTTGTCTTTCACTTGGGAGTCTGATTGCACAAATTGCAGATTTTGTGTGTGATTAGAACGCTGAAAAATGCTCATCCCTAAATAGTTTCAGGTATCCAAATTGACCGGTTCCTTCATCCTTTCTTGTGCTTTATTTCTTTCACCTTGATGAATAAGATGACATTGCAGTTGCCAATTGTTAAACTGATTGTGTTGCTGGGACCCATTATCCATTTTAACTCAAGCACCTTAGCTGACCACATGCTGTGGAGAACTTCAGAAATGTAGTAATAAGTGTTGAAAATGTTACTGGCAAATCATTAATTCAGTTGGCCAATTTCCTATGAAGCAGAATTTTGAAAAATATTCTAGTCATGTCCCCTTCGGTTGGGAACCTGTCCCATCCCGTCTGAAGCCAGTATCTCTGTTTGTTAAGGATATTTACCCTAACTGAACCTTTCCTAAGTTTATTCATATATTTCATAAAAAGGGAGCTCAGACTGCAACCTATTCATCAGTGTACATGTTAATAAGAAACACACATTTTCAAATAATTTAATGAAGTTTAATATATTTGAAATTCTGGTTTTAGTGGATTGAAAGAGTCAAACGTTTTTGAGCGTACATGTGTAGGAGGGAGGCAGCTGCTCAGATATACCTGCACACACAAAAGCAGAATATAGTTTCATAAAATTGCATCCTTGCAAGGTTTGGTTGCTAAGTTGTTGATTGCTGCAGCAAGTGGGTGGAAGTTCCTCTGTGTCAGAATGTAAAAAAAGGAGGATAGTGAGCATGGTCCAGGTTCTTATGATAAAATTTGGAAGCCTGTCCAGCTGCGTGTCAGTGCAAGGGAGTAACAGGAAATATTTTTAACATGGTCACTGGAAGGCATGTATGCATGCCTGGGGTGATTTTTTAAATTCCTTTTTAATAGATGAAATGCAAAATTTAGTATCCTTTCATCCAGAAGTTAGCTCTTTGTTGAAATCCATTGATAGATGTTCCTTCTATGTTTGATAAAGAAAATAACTTCAGAGGGTGATTCAATGTGTTTTAAACATTTATGTTTTGTTCATTCAGGTGGTATCAGCTTGGCAAAGATGACTGAAGCTAGGTGGACTGAATCCCACCCACTAAGTATTATTATTTTCCATATCACCTTTTATTTCACCTGCAGCATGTTTTTGCAGGAAGCTGGATAAGTATAGGTGGATCCACCCAATATGCCATTGCTATCACAGCCATAACTGACATGCATTCTTAAATATGTTTTTGGCAGGCACTATTAAGGTATCTCTATGAAACCTCAGTAGATTCCGGATGAGTGGAAAACGTATTATATTATGAAACTATATTATATGAGTGGAAACTAGATTATATTATGAAATTTGAGACACATTTTTCAGTGTTCTAGTGTTTCTGGAAGTCCTGATGATGCTGAGTAGAATTCTGTATGTTTTCAGGATTGAGCCTTCTATAATATAAACAGAAAATATTTTTGATCCATAGAGAGATTACTCCCATGTGCCTCTTATATGGAATGATCCATGGGTTGTCATCATGCAACAGAAAAATGGAAATTCATCACAATGAAGTGTTTGGGAGATCTATAACAATCCAAATTCTTATGGAGATCACCAGGGATTTCCCTTGTAAAATCTAAAAGGCAGCACCACAGAACAGACAGTATATTGGAATAGAAATGACGAAGTTGCTGTACATGACATTTCATTTCTGGAGCGCAGCAAAGATCAATGTACTTGGCTACCCCTCCTGAATTAATATCTCTTTCTACCATGGAATAGAATACTGTTATACATCTTCTTACTCTACATTTCAAGACTCTCACCATAATGACAGAATATTCTGAGTTGGAAGGGACACACAAAGATGATCAATTCCAAGCCCTAAATGAATGGCCTGGAAGGGGATTGAACCCTCACCCTTGACATCATTAGCACTGTCTTCTAACCAATTAGGTAATATCCCATGACTTTCAATGAAGTGGATACTTTTAGGATAATATCAATTTATAAAATAATTTAAATTATTATTGTTTATTGAGTTATCTACATTTCTGTTCCAAGCAGTATTTTTTGTTTCTTGATAGCTGAAATGCCAATAAGTACAAAGTTCTGTGCTGCAATGTATTTCTCTAGTAGCAGCTGTGTGTGCAAATTAGGGGCAAATCATCGTTATTGTATTAACTCATTTGAAATCTCCTAGAATAAAGGTCAGGCTTTTTAAAAAGTTTTTTAATTTTTTTTTTTATTAGTTCAAGTTTTCTTGGAGAAAGATTAAAATGCTGTAATTCAGCATTTTTTAAAACAGCCTCTCTTTTGTCATATTTATTTATGAAGTTTAGAAACCTCTTTGGAAAATGTTTTGTATGATAAACCTGTGATTCTTTTTCATTATAATTCACTTCAGTTTAGATAGAGATTTTTTTTATTCAGATATACTTTGCTGAAATTATTTTTTCGAAATTTTTCAGCCAAACATGCTGTATTTAAAACATTTACTCCAGTAAATCTTGCTTTTAAAGAAGATTTTGGCTTCCTGAATGAAAAAAAAAAATAGTTTGGATCTTCACTTTTTTTTTAAATCAGTTTGACTTGACTTTGAGAGCTTCTGATGAATATCGTTGCACTAAGCCGTCTGGATATAAAGCTCTATATGAGATAAAATATTAATAGGGATTTCGTTGGTGCAGTTGTAGGTTCTTTTATGGTAGTTTTGACATGCTAAAGACCTATCTCACTGTGAACAACTCAAAGAGTGTGTTTTGAGCTATAAAAATTAACAATAATCTAAGCTTGTTCTCTAATTGTTGGTTTTTTGATGTGGGCATTTTTATGATCAGGGGAATTCTGCTGTACTTGGGGATACAGTGGGAGAAAAAGCTACTAATACTGCAATTCTAATTGAGCATATTCCTGCACACCAACATCATTTGAACTCCACCTCCTCAAGTCTCATTTAAGCAGCTTGCCTTGCCAGGCCCTACGGAAAAACAGCTTCTCAACATCAACCCCCACGCCTCCTTTAACAAAAGATTGCTAGATTTTTTTTTCCCTGCTCGTATTAGACAGCTAGCGGGGCAGTTGATAAACAGGCCTGGAAAAGGATCTTGAGGTATTAACAGAGCTCAAAGGGGAGAAGATAAGCTTCAGAAATTATGGAGAGAAGGAAATTTCTCTACCCTTTGCAGGTGTGTCTGTGGTACAGTTTGTTGCTATCCAAGCAGCCTGTGAAAACTGATGGACAGACAGTAAAGCCCCAGCAAAGTGGGCACTTCTTCAAAGACAGAGGGGCTGAAGAAGACATTTATTTCTGAACTTTGAAGGCTTTCTCACGAAAAAAAGAAAGATACTGTTGCACAGGTTTCCTGTTCTGACAGGACAAACAACAAAATGCTGTGACTTCTCTTTCACAACCCTCTGAAATGTGGAAATTCCTCCCATAGACTTCAATAGTTTGCATCTAGGATCCTAATGATGGCAAATTCTATATGTTTTAATGTGCAGATTATGTCAGTTTACTGGTTAATGAATTTTTCATTGTTGAGAAGCACACAGGTAAATTGCTGAATTTTCATTCATTAGCTATGCTCACATTACAGAAACCACTGTAATATAGTGGGATCTGACCTGAAACCACAGCTTTCTGAAATTACAAAAGAGTTTTTAAAAAGTGAAAATGCTTGGAAGTCAGTGTAAGGTTTCTACTTAGTCTGTTAAAACTCACTGAATATCCTTACTCAATGCAGCTAATGCCTTAGGTGCATTCAGCTACACTGAAAATGATTCCTTTTTCAAATTCATTCTTCTATGAAGTTATTTAAAATGGCATCAAAGCCCTGTACTATAAAGGAATCAATTTAGATGACTTCAAAACCAGTAAAGTTTGATTGAGACTTTAATTGAAAGTTTAGTTCTTTCCCCTCCTCTCAGTGATACCAAATTATTTCCTATAAAAAGACTTTTTATAAAGACTTGACTTTATATAGTGAAGTAGGAGCTAAAGGATGTACATACCCAGGATTTTTAAAGCATTTCATAGCATGAAAAATAATGAGAGCAAGCAGCTAGCCACAGTCACCAATATCTCAATAGTCAAGTATTAAGATGGTCATAGATCATATCCTGCTGATCCACAGTCCAAAGCAGGGTCTGACTGCTAAAGGGAAACAGGTGAAGCATGAACATTTTCATGTTCATCATTCTCTTGGAGTGCCAGTGTCCCATAGCAGCCCTTGGGAGGCACTTTCTGTCTAGAAGAATAGTTCATATAAGTTTTGCATTTTTCTGAGTGACTTCAGTGGTTTTTTTCCCAATGAAAATTCTCTAGCTCCTGGATATTTTGCCTTCCAGAACTAATATTCTCACAAGCCTCAATAGGACCTGGGGTTCCTCCAAACTGCTATTTGTAAATGTGATGCAACACAAGAAAAATATATACAAAAACTGTTTACGCCTACCTTTATAAATTATTGCCATTGTCAACTTCCTTTCAAAGTCTTGTAAATGTCTGTGGTGCACATTTTTTTCCTCATTTAACTATCTAAAATTGATTCTATTGCAAGACCATTAAAGAGCACTTTCTTTAGGGAAAGAAATCTTCCCTAAGGAGGGATGAGTGTTTGCAAATCTTAACAGGTCACTGTATCAGAATAATGTGACATTAGTGTAATGCAGGGAGTACAAGCACATTGAGGTTAGTAGCAGCATACAGGCAGAGGGGTTGACTCTGGTGAGGTGAATAAGAATAGGAAGAAGTTTAATGTCAAATGGAATAAAAAAGAACAAAGGGATTGTTGTAAGATGATTAATAACATAGTAAGGTATGTTATATAAAAATAATTTAGAGGCCTTAGTTAGACTAGATACCTAACTTTGAGATATCTATTGTTCATAGCAATGAATTAGAAGGTAAGTTACTGCAGAGATCACAATTTTTAGGAGATAAGCACTGATGAAGTTTTTTTCTTTTTTCCTACTGAAGATAAAAGAAATGACTAATTGGTATTGTTGCAATGCTTCACAGGTTAACTACAATTTTATTTAATTTCCAGGAAAACAATTTGTTCTCTAGATGAGATTGATATATAATAGGCTGTAGATGGAAGTACAGTAAGGTAAAAAACACATGAGTTCAAGGATGTTTTGTCATGCTGATATAGAAATAGCAATTCTATAACTTATTCTTCCTAATATTTTCTTGGCATAGAAACTGTTAATCATTTTTTTTCTTCTGATTATCCAGTTCTGATCACAGTTGAGGTAGAATTTTGAGCATGCTAGAGCTACAATCTCAGTTTTGCAGCCACCTTGTATCGCCCTAAGTTTTCTTGCCTTGTGAGTGTTTGCAATTTTGTAGTGGAAATTCTCATGCAGCTTCATGTAAACTATATATATTTAGAATTATCTACTTTGTTTACATATTTCTCCTCTGGGAGGAGAAATATGATTGATGGTGATGTTCATGGTCAGAGAGGTGGCAACCTGTGTAGCCAATATTTTGCCTTCTGTAAAAAGTGTATATAAATGGAGTCAGAAATATTAAAATAGAACTTTCCTGCCTGACTTTCTGCTGTCTGCCTCATCCTTTGTGTGTCTGATACTGCGACAACCTTGCTCTGCCTTATATGGATGTGTTAGCATTTATACTGGCCCTTGGGCAATGCAATGTGTGCTAAAGGTATCTGACATCAGCACCCTACAAGGCTTTGACACTCCACTCGCAGCACAGTCTCACAGCATCTGAAGGGCTGTACCCAGCTGGGGCTGGGCATCTACACGAGCAACAGGCTCAAGAGATAGGGGCAGCCTTCTGGAGCCATCCAAAAGCTGGTGGCTGCCTAGGCAGATTGTTTGCAGTCTGCTTGTAAAAAAGTTTGTAAAAGTGAGATGGGCACTTTCACTTTGTGAGAATACTCTTGGACTCTGCCTTGTCTTCAACATGGCAAAGAAGCAACTGACAGTTATGTCAAAGGCACAGAAAAGAAAAACTAAAAACGTTGAACTTTGTAACCAGAAGAGAAGCCAGGATTTTGTATTGAACTTTCAAGAAAAAAAAAAAAAAAAAGGCAGCAAATTAGCAAGTCTTTAATTAAAATAAAGCAATCCCAAAAAGTTTCTCATTAGTTGTGTCCCCTCTCTGTCTCTTTGTACTAAGCTTTTGTCTTGAGGCTTATTCTTAACTTGAGTGGAAAATTCTAAACAAAAATGAAAGCTTTTCCCTCAGAGAGTTCTTTGCAGCTCATTCACCATGGCAATCTGTAAAATTCCAGCAGCAAGAGAAAAAGAATAATTAAAACAAAATACACGTGTTGTGATTTAGCACAGACAAGTACAGGATCTATTGTTTTCCTAGCATAATTCCACAATTTTACTGCAGACAGATCTTTTGTAAGTACAGCCCCCTATAGCTGTCTGTTTATTAAGTCACAGGCTCTTGAACTTTGCAATTAAATGTAACTCAAAAAGGATCTTCATCTGTGTTTGGAGAGTCTCAAGGGGACAAAATCTCTTCAGTATTTCTGACACTTTCTTTTGTGGGACACTGCTTACTGAGAGTTGACTGAGGTATCTAAAAATCCAAACGCTTTTTTTTCTTTCATTATTCTTACATATTTTGGTCCATAGGATAATTAAAGATACCTGTCTGTGATTACTATTTTTTTTTTTTTTTGTGTCCTCCCGGGCACCTGAGAAGAGTTAACACATTTTAGACAGTCTTTATTGAAGAATCACATCCATTTTTATGTATCTCTCAATGTCTCTCATTGCTTACCATCCCAACTTTACTCTTACATGTATTGAAATTTCATACCTTATTGTAGATGACTTTGAATCCTTACAGGTAGTCATCCCACCTGCCTCTAAGGCATAAAATATAACTGATTTAAGCTAGTCAGCTATACTACCTTTGTAATGAATCAGCGTTATCCCTAAAGGGAAATTTATTCTTGAGCATCTATAGAGAGATCCTCAGTATCTGGAAGTCTACTTTTGAACATGTAAAGGAATTCAGCTGTGTTTTCCTATCATACACCAGTGACCTAATTGCTGATTCCTTTTTCCTTTTTTTGCTTTGCAATTGAAGGATCTTCCCAGTTCATGTTCTGTATTTTGTGCTTTACGATATTTGTAGTTTCCACAGTGAATAAGCCGTGTTTACTCATCTAATACAGCAAGAATAAAATCACAAATTCTTCTCAGCAGGGGTATATCTGGGCTCAGGTGACAAGCAAAACATTTAGAGCTGACTGCTCCTATCACTAGTGCTATGCTGATGTGGAGAGACATGTTCCTAATATCTTCTTTATACCTAATGAACTGAAAAGACAGTAGGGACGTCAGATGCTATGACTAACACAAAAAGCTAAAGCTACATGCTATCTAACCTCTGAATGGGGACTACATATTGGTATTCACTGCAGCTGCTTCTTTTTTCATTAAATAAAACCATGTTTGTTCCATTACAGTGGTAATTTTTAAAGGAATAATTATGTCCCTGTTTGCCTTCCTTAACTGATTGGTGATTTTCAAGCAGAGATCTTCAAGACATGTAAGTTTTATAGGAATAGGCACCTGAAAAAAAGGAGCAAGTTTTTAGTGATCAGCTTCTTAATGGAAACTTCTGCAGTGCCTACAAAATGTAGCTCAAGTTTGTAGTTTCTGCTTCCTGGAACTTTCGTATCTTTCTATGGAACAGCTGCAGATCTGTTTCCCACTTTGTGTCCCCACTGTCACTTCAGCTTACTACCTTCTTTTTTTTTTTCCAGAATCCTCAGCACACATACTGTATGCCTGTAAATTTATGTCTGAGGTTCTCTCTGGAGTAGCTTCCTATGAGGATAAATTATTAAGTTCTTGCTGATGTGAGAATCATAATTTAGCTCACTGCATTCCTTATTTATCCCATTGAAAGCTCAACCGTTGGCAGTTGTTTGCCTATAGCCTAAGATTTGTTTCTAACAAAGTTGCAACAAGTAAAAAAAAATCTTTTTTAAGTCTTCTAAGAAAGACTACCTCTATAGTGACTTTCTGCATAATCCAATTAATAATTTTTTTTGCTTATTTTAATGAGATCAATTGTAAAGTTTTTATTGGGACTAGGTCATGCAGGCTTAAAATTGGGCCCAAATCCATATTAGTACAAATTTTCCAAATGAAACAAGAACCCATTCAAGGGAGTTCATGTGATTGTTTCTGTAGCATTAACTCTTAATTATTGCATCCAAATGTAATCTTATTTATGAAGACTAAAAAAAGCAACATTATTTTCCAAATCCAAAGAACTTGAAACTGCACATTGGTTTTGAGTCTCATATACATGGACTGAAGCACATTGTTAACTCCACTTGCAATATCTGCAATTACAAGTACAAAAACTCAGCTGTCAAACAAATTAAACTACGCTTTGCTGCATAAATCATGTTATTTAATCTCCACAAGCTGCTTGCCACCCATTGTGAAACAACTACATTAATGCATTAAATTGTGATTTTCTTTTATAGCTTGCATACAAATAAATAGAGCGAGTAGATATTAACTAACCTAGGCCCTAAATAAAGAGCAATGAGACACTGATGGCTGTTTTATCTTGATGTATGAACATTATTTTTTAATTTTTATCTGAAGTCAGACACTCTTTCATAATCAATCAAAATATGGGGCTACTTGCATTATTAAAGTGCTACGTCTTGTATTAACAGTTTGGGCTAAGGATAAGTGTATTTGCAATAGGAATGGAAAGATATGCAGTCTTTTCGTGAGCCTGTTAAGGATTATGTAACAAATATTATTTTTCCCATCTTACGTTTTCTGAAACAGCAGAATACACCTGATTTATATTTGAACAGTAATAGAGCAATAATTACTGGTGCAATCACTGGTCCCTCAGTACTGCTCATAAATTTTCTGTGAATACAGAGATAAAATTAGTTTTAAAATTTTTACTGTACAAATAGTAAGCTGTATGTTTTTCTTGTTTCCAAAGGAAAGTTAAGAGCTTGCCACTTCTTAGATGTCCTGTTACTCCAAATGTGTTAGTTAAGGAATCAAAGTGTCTCAGAGCTTACCTCCAAGGTATAAGCTTACTTTCTGTCCCATTTAAGCAAAAGTGCTTAAGTGTGCACTAAATTTTTAATAGCCTGTTGATTTGAGTGAAATCATTCTGTAGATATTAATTGAATATTTTGCTAAATTTTTCATGCACTTTCAATTCTCCTAGAGATTTCTTGAAATACCATATAAAACAGGCCAGATGACAATGTTCCTTAGCCTTGTGCAAAACTAGTACAGTGAAATTAAGACACTATAGTGCATGGGAACCCTTATGCTGTAGACACATTCTTCACTGGGTTGTGAAAACTTTAGGAGTTAATATAAATTGGGCAGTGTTTCAGTCTGTGGGTTTTAGACTCTCAGGAGAAGACAACACAAATTGTAAAGTTATACAATTCACATGTACAAGTATTTCTCTGCATCCTTCAGAGGCAGAAATAAAAGTGTAACTAAACATGGGACCTTGTTCTGTAATGCAGTGCTTAGGTACTGTCTTTGAAATCCCTTCAGTTCTGGTTATGTGACATATTTTGATTGTGAGCCTGAAGCCACTAATGAAGTAAAAGAGATTGCTTCAGTTTTAACCATTTCTGGCAGTGCCACTGCCATGAGATTTTCCCATTGTTTTCTTACGATTTTACAAGCTTGGTACCTGCTTTGTAGTACAAGACTGCCAAAGGTCACTCTATAATTGCTTTTAGAGGGAATCTATATAAAGTCAATGAAATTATGTTAGGAGTCTTGTCTACTCTGCTATTCTTCCTCTCTATGTGCTTAATCTCCATGTGCTTTGCCAAGTTCCTTAACCATCATTAAAGGCATCTTCAGCTGAAGAAACTCTGCCAAGTTGGCTACGCAGAATGGGAACTTGAGGATAGATATCTATCTGCAAAAGTGAATCAAAGAGCACAAGCCTTCCTTTTCTGTGATTTTAAGACAGAAGTTTAGTATTTTCTCTATGAAAAGAAGTCATCTTTTTAGTAGTATGAATGCTGCAGAACATAAATCAATAGTTTTACTGGTATTCCAGTTCTTTCTCAAGTTTCAATAGGAAATAGTTATTTTTACACAAAAGCACCCTCTGGTCTCTCTTGATTTACAGTGATAAACTGACATACTATACATCTTCCAGAGTAAACTGCAGTCTTTCCTCAGGTTATCATTTTTCTGTCTCCTGTGAGAATTGAAGTTTCCTTTAATCTACATTTTTTCACTGTTCAATCACATTTCCATACATGTTAATTCTAGTTCTGCTTATATATTTGTGCTAGGTTTGAGGCAAAGACACTTAGTGTTATAATATACCTTTAATTAACAAAACCCAGATAACTATGTTTTCTGCAGCCAAACTTCTGAATTTCATACATGTTTTTATTAAAGGATAACTCAAAACATTTTACACTGTCAATCACAAATGTCCCAAGTGGGAAGAGAATTTCTCCCATGCTGAACATATAAAAGAATATTATGTTGATTTATTTCATCTACCACTATCTAGGTTAAAGAAACACTGACATTTGTATTGTACATGTCTATCTTTTACTATTGCTTTTGTAAAATCATATGTAAGGCAACCACATATTTTCTGATCTTATGATGAAAAATTAAATTATAATATATAATTTGTAAGAGGGAGAGAGAAAGTCATCATAACTTGATTTTTTTTCCTTGTACTAGATTCTTGAATCCTTTGCTGCAGTCTCTGTTTTTCTGGAAGTGGAGATGGAAGGACATACAGAAAGATGGAAAGGAGAGAGAAGAAAACAAAAGAAAGGAGAGAGAGGAGAGAAAGAGTAAAAGTGTGAGAGAAAGAGAGGGGGAAAGGAAGAAAAAGAGAGAGAAATGGTTATTTTTGAGTAATGTCTACATTTTTTTTTAAACAATTTACTTCTGTGAAGTTGAGTCCAGGAGGAACAGAGGAGTGTGGGGAAGGTGTTTTAAGATTTGGGTTTATTTCTAAGTATCCTGCTCTGATTTGATTAGTAACAAAACAAACTAACTTCCCCAAGCTGAGTCCATTTTTTCTTTGATGGTTATTGGACACCCATTTGGCAGCCCCACCACCTGGCACAGGGTATGGGCTCCCCTTTGGAATCTTAGCTGTGAGTGGGAGGATGAGGTGTTTACTGCTTCTCTGAGACACTATCTGCCTCTTCTGGGCAGGAGTCTAAGACAATCTGTGAAGGTCTCTTTTTCTTCATGTATCACAAATAAAGAGCTCTGGGACACAGAAGAGGGTTAGCCGTTATCAAATTGTCTTTTCTTTTGGAACTGTGATTTTGAAGCAAATCCAGCTCTCAGGCTGAAGTGTCACTCAGTAAGCTTGCCTTTCTGGCTCGCCTAGGTTTTCTTTAGTGCTTGTTGTGGCTAAGAGAAAGTGGAAAGAGGGTGTCACTTTAATATAAATTAGTTTTTGAAACAGTGAAAACAAGCGAGAGCTGTAAGCAATGACTATATGTGACAGTATGAATAGAGCAATGGCAAACTTTAATTGGCTGTTACAGGAGGTCCAATTTTGGCACACAATTTCCGTAATGCTAATATGTCTTGAAGATTTTACCCCCTCATTCACCTTGCCATATAAAATTGACAAGGACTGATAGCCACTATAAAATGTCCTAATCTTCTGCCTAATGTTTCTAACAGCAAATAATTTCATTCAAAATAAAATGAGCTGTCAAATTAGCGTTTTTCACGTGCTTCGACTGCATTGCACAGGGAAGCCAGTATTTTAATTGTTGTGCTATTTTAAAACTATTTTCTTCCACTGTGGTACCTATTTTAATAAAATATATCAGAAAGAGTCTTTTTTGGAGGAGGGGGTAACCTGTAACCTCAGAAAGCAAGTATTCTGTGACATTTTCCTGATGATATCTATTTATTTGAAATTCTATGGAAACATGTCGAATCTATTCCATGAGATGGGACTCAAACTGTAACTAATGTTTAATTATTAAACTACTTTTTGGAATAGCTCACTCCTTATAATCTCTATGTTTTTTCTGAGCCACTGTGGAATCTAAGTATTAGTATTTTATCTACCAAAGAACCAAAAAGAAAATAACAGCTAGCACAGGCTAGTAAAATGAGCCATCTTGCCTTATGCCTTGTTATTTTCTTTCTAAACTAATTCTAGCATGAAATGAGAAGTGAATACTGACAGATGCAGAGTCACACTGCAGTACCCTCTGCATCCATGGAGCAACGTTTCTCTTCAGAAAGGGAGAGCACTGTGCTGTGGCAGCACTGCCACTGTCTTTAGGGTTATCATATTTTCTCTGTATCAGCCAAGTGGCTCTGAATCCTAGTGTGCTGCTATCTATCTGATTACAAGTAGAGCACAGTTGCCACTAACAGATAAAACTAAACATATCAGGGACTGTAAAGCCAAGAGGGCAAACTAAAAATTCTAGTTGTGAATTGAAGGCAAAACTGTTTTTTTGTGCTATACAGTTACAGCATTGTTTCTCAGCAGACCTTTCCATGTCACACGAAATGTCATTAATGCTGAAAAGAAAACCAAAAATATTTATTGGAATATTCTCTAGTTGCATGTGAGGTGAATTTTTGAGCTTTATAGGACACATGATACAGAGAAACTAGCAGAGGCTCTGAATATTTAACCATGATTAAGAGATCTATGTAAGATGAATTTATCACTTTCTGCTTTCCCTCAGTATTGCTCTTTATCCCTATATCCCCTTACCTCCTGATCTGTCACAAAGCTGAATAAATGACATGCAGAGAATTATTGCATAGCTATCAATAGTAGAAAAAATGAAGAAATCTCAGTGCAGTAAAGTTATTAAAGTATATAATAAATTAGTATTGTTTTAATGTCCTGGTTCTGGCCAAGTTCAGAGGTGAGGGTCATGGCTAAGACATTGTGCTATTTGATACCTTTTATGTCATTGCTAGCGTGAGGAAAAAGGACTTGCTTCTGACAAAAAAGGGTGATCCTTTTCTGGTCAGGGGAATGCTTGGCAGGCAGAGTCTGTCCATTAATGTTTTTTATTGTACCAGGCTTGGTGAGCATTTTGCATATAAACCACCCTATTTTTGTACACTTTGGTTATTAATATTGTTGCTACTACTGTTCATTTCTTTATCTCTTTGCTGTTTCCAGTAAATTGTTCTTGTCTCAACCCATGATCTTTGCCTTTTTTGCTTCCAGCTGGGGTGGGAGGGGGAAGCAAATGCTAGTGCAGTTTTAGTGGGAGCACTAAATTAGGAAAAACCATTCCTAAACCATGAAAAATATCTATAAAAGTATTGTATTGCAAAAAGCATTAGATAAAATACTTTACAAATTTATAGAATACAAATAAGTATAATCTGAGGCAGTATGCATTGTTTCCTTAGAAGAAATAACTGGAAGGTTATAAATATATGCAGTAAACTCTCATATGATAAGTGTCTCTAGAGATCTGATGATTTTACTTCTTTATATTCAGACTATCAAGATCCATGAAGCAAAAGATGCTAAATAATGAAAAAACAACTACACAAAAATAAATAGAAGTTTCCTTGTATTTTCTTTGTACTAAAATGAAGGATAAACATTCTGTTTCAAAAAGTTGTGAGGTCTCTGTAATGTAGAAGGCTTTTTTAATATCCATATAATATAGAATTCAAATAGCCTGACAAACATTTTTTTTGCTGAAAAGTAGTGTATGGTCTTGGATTTGATCCTTGAGGTCACTCTCTGAGGAGCCTCTGAGGACTACACTCTGCTCATGTGAGTCTCTCTCCAGAGAGATGAGACTTAGGATCTTGTCTGATCTAGGTACCTTGGCCCACTTCAAACATGAGCAAAATTAATTACAATGGAAGTTATTTACCTGAATGTAGGCACATGAAATTTATGAGCTTAAACTTTTAGGCTAGTCTTTTACTGTCAATATGAAGAAATAGATTCAAGTTAAAGTAAGCATTTCAGATTTGCCAAGGGATGCCTTGTTAAGAAACAACTCTCCTATTATGGAGCTGAGAGCAGATGAGAGAATGGCCATTCTGTTTGTGAGGTGACCATTCTCATTCTACAGAGGCAGGTGGCCTCTGTAACAGACCAACTGCCTATTGCCATTAATATATTTGAAAAAATTCTTTACGATTCTGGCCAGCTTCAATTCCAGTTGAGCCTTGGCTGCACGAATTTTCTCCCTAGAGTGGCAAGCAGCATATCTGTATTCTTCCCATGTCAGTTGACTTTGCTTTGACTGGACATACACCTTTCTTTTTTTCCTTATTTCCAAGAGAAGGATCTTGTTCATCCAAACTGGCCTTCTGCCTTGCCTGCATGACTTCTGACATTTGGGAATTGCCTGCTTCTGTGCCCTTGGGAGGTGATGCTTAAGAGTGACCAGCACTGATGGACTCCAACATGTGCAAAAACATTTTCCTGGAGGGCCTCACTGACTGATTCCCTGAGCAGCCTGAAGTCTGCTCTCCTCATGTCCAGAGATGAGGTTCTGCTGGCACTCTTCCTGTTGACAGAGATTTTAAATTGGATTGCTTTGTGGCCAAGGCGGCTATCCATCTCCACTTCTCCCATGAGACCCCTCTGTTGACAAATAGATCAAAGTGGGAATCTTTCCAAGTCAGCTCCCGTAGGACTTGTTCCATGAAGTTGTCATCCAGGTTTCTTAAGAATCTTCTGTCCTGGATTGTATCAGCAGTATGATGCCCTCAGTTAATTTTTCTGACAAGCTGAAGTCCCCTATAAGGACAAGGGCAGTTGATTTGGAAGCATCCCTTAATCCCTCAGAGAATCATTCATCAGTGTCATTGTCCTGGCTAGGAGGTCTGTAGCAGACTCCCGTGATGATATCAGCATTGTTTGTTTGTCCCTTGATTCTTCATCCAGAGGGTCTTGACTGTGCCATTGTCAACTTTGAGCTCCATACATTCTAACTCTTCTACTACTCACAGTGCCACCTATCCCTCTCTTCTCCCCTACCTGTATGCTGGAGAGCATATAACCATTCATCAGGGCACTCCAGTCACAGGACTCATCCCACCAGGTTTCATTTATACCATTGATGTCACATCTCTGGGACTTGGCCAAAGCCTCAAGCTCATCTTGTTCTTTCCTCATGTTGTGTGCATTAATGTAAAAACATTTCAAGTGCGGTACTTTGCAACCACCACTTCCTGAAGCATATTGAGGGATCCTGTTAGTGCTTGTTACTTCAAGTTTTGGCACAGCAACACCTTGCTCATCACTGGTGAGCCTGATTTTGTCCCTTTCCCCCTTCCAAGCTAGTTTATAGCTCTGTCAGTGAGTCCCACTAGCTCCTGTGCAAGAAGTCTTCTGAGACATGAAAAGAGTTGAAGATTTTTACAAATTATAGACCTATGTGACAATGAATTCAATGCTGTCAGTGGTGAAAATAAGAAGCATTTGGTAAAAGCTCTAAATGACTGATGAGTCATGTTTCTCTTCCTTACACCATAACTGGGCATGAAGAAACAACAAAAAAAAGGTTTTCTTTAGATCTTACTTTCTTAATGTTCTCATTATTTCCTTCCTTTGTTTTCTTTTTGGGGAATGAGAAATTTTTTAAAAATGCTTTGCAGCTTTTTATCAATGCCTTCCTCATTACTGCCTTGCTTTTAGGAGTGTTTATAGTCTCACCAGTTTTGCATGCATATTGAAATAATTTTATATGCAATTTTGATCCACTGATCATGTTGCTCTGAACAGTTGCTGACATTTAGATAGTTCTGTTGCATCCACTGCCAGTTAAATTTGACTTTTTTTTTTCTGACTCAATGACACTAATTTTAATTATATTTTTATAAAGTTCATCTGTATATTGTTAGCCCAACATGTACCTTCCAGTTTATAAAAAAAAAAAAAGTCCATCAGACAAATGGCATCTTGTCTGGGATGCTAATAGCTAGATGTCTTTGCCAAAATAGGTGACATTATTGACCAGAGGGTGATATTCTCCACCGGAGCTGATTTAAATCCTATTATCCCTTTACAAATTAGGATTTTTTCTCTCTCCACCCTGCCTGCCACCCTAGAAAAAAAAATCCACCCTATAATTAATAAAAAGGGCAGGAGTTAAGCAGGAAATCAGAGCTCCTTGTTCTTTCCTTGTGTACATGAGGGAATAAAAGAATATTTGCCTTTACAAGCCATGTGATGTGTATAATAATACAGGTTGGGTTCTCTGTGTCTATGTAGCAACATTACATTACATCTTGATTCCTTTCCTTCTGAATCTATCCTTCTCTGGCTTCTCTACTAAGAAGAATTATAAGAATTAGGGCAAACAGTAAGTTCTCTCTCCATACTTCTGACTCTTTTATTTATTTGTAAATATTCTCAGGATGACTATTTGCCTTTGGACAAAGTCTAAAGTTACAGTAACTTCAGAACTCCCCTCCTGGATTTAATTTGTACTTTTTATTTTCTACTCTATCATTAACACTGCTTGTGTTAATCATATGCTGATATGCCATTTCCTTCCTGTTGAGGTGTTCTTGCTTCCTCTCCTATCATTTACATTCATTTAAAAACAGCGTTAAAAATATCTACTTATACAAAATAATTAGATATTAAAAAAAATAAAAAGGAAAATTGAAACAAATCTTGCTGCTCTGTTTCTGTGATGATTTACATGTATTGAGAATGTGACTCAAATGTTTAAAATGAAACCTACTGTGGATTAAAAGAGAGTAAACTTCACTGAAAAGGTTTTTATAATAGCCTTTGTCTCACAATGATGTTTCACTTGAAAGACTTTGATAACCAGCACTTTCTTCCAAACCTATTCTAATCCTTTCTTCAAGCTTACACGGTATTTCAGAAGTTTTGCATGGATTCTGCCTCTGAAAAGGTCAAGAGGGGAAATAGACTATGCAATTGGAGGACGACCTGTCATTACTGACCTTTTCAAGGAAGAAGAGAAGGAAACACTCTATAATGACAGAGCTGTTTCTTTCCTTAAAATATCACATGCCTGGAATCCAGCATCCAGACTGGCCAGGACTGTGGTGAGGGCAAGGTTCATGTTAGACAGGAGAGAGAGTAATGTTTTGGATCCACACTTCTGCTTATGCTTTTTTAAAATTTTAACTGAAAATCTAAATACTAATCCATACATTAAATGTAAAGTTAATATATTATTGCTTCATCATTTTTTAAATTTTTGTTTGGTTTTGGCTTTTTTAAATTTTTTCTCATTGCTTATGATGTTGCAGTTGCACAGTATAAGATTAGCATCTTCAGACTGTTGCCTGTTACAACACATGTTCATACCTTAGCCTTTCTCCCCTGTCTTCAGGTTAGCACCTGGATGAAAAAAATGAAAATAAAAACAAACAAGCAAAAACCTCTGGTTCACATGCTTTTAAGTGATTCAGGCTGTATCAGTGTAAATATACTGCGAATCCTACCGAAGCTTGATAGCAGTCATTTTTATTTTGAATTGTGATCCATTTTCACATCTGACATAAACAGTGGATACTTTTGTAGTAATGAATGCCATAGTAAGGATACGTACCAAATATATCAGGATATTTTAGAAAGTTACATTCCAAGGCAATATGACTGAGCCTGAAAGAAAGAGGAGGCAGAAAGTATGAGGAAATTTGAAAGATATTTCCAGGAAATACCTCGTTCAAATGATTGGTTGGTTAAGGAGGTGATGAGGTAGGAGGAGATGTGGAAAAAAATGAAAAGTTTGGTGAAATACATGAGATTAACAAAGAAAAGCAAATGGCTGAGATGTGCTCATGCAGTCCGTCCCATGCATGGAAGGTATCGTTATACTGTAGCCTGTGTGACAATGAACAGGTGTAGAGATATCACAGAGATTTACCTAAAGGAGTTTTGAGACAGCTGGTAATTCAGTGTGGTAATATTGGTATATATGTGCCAGAAAGAATTATGGTGACTTTGGGAAAATCAGAAGATAAACAACACTGTTGCTTGTATCCATAAATATGATCTGCAGAAGTGGTAAGTAGGTTAATTATATTCTGAGGCCTTCAACTCCTATGGAGTGAAAAGCATGAAAACATTCTCTGCATTTATTAATATCAGATAAAATGAGGTGATATTTTCTGTTCTTGAACTTGTATTTTTGGAGTTAGTCACTAAACTAAAATTACATTCCTAATTTAGTTCTGTTTAAAATATAGCATTCTACCTGCACCTAGTTTTATGATTGATTTAAAGCATCTAGATTAGAATAAAACATCAGTCAAAAATGCATACAGATACCTTATATGAAGTATACTCGGAAGTGAACCCAAATACCACAGCTCTGTTGTGCTTTGGTGCCTGTCTGTGTCTGTGTGAATTTTTGCATTTTCTGCATGCAGTTGTCTCCCAACTCTCAGAGCCACTTCATGCCATGTTCACCTCTGTGCATTGCTTAAAGAAGACAAAACAGTGATGGTGGCTCTCAGGCTTGCATGAGCAAAGGCTGATGCTCTCTCTGCTCACAGCAAAGTCAAGGTAATCCAAAGGCAATGTTCCCATTACAGTGCTGATCCTGCTGAGGCTGATGAACGAAAATGTTTTGGCATGAGACATTGCACAATTTGAAATCGTTGCTAAAAATGATTCATGCTAATTTCAGTTTCTTCCTGAATTCTGGAGAAACAAAACTAACTAACTGGAAAAAGGACTTGATGTTTATTCACAATGATTTCATCTTCAAAACCTCATTACAAGACCAGAATGAAGGACAAAAGTTCTAAGCTAGAATACTTGACACTTCACATTCCTAGTACAATTGCATCAAGTACATAAGTTTAAACCTACACAATTGACTAAAGTGTGGGCTGCAAAAGGAATGGTGCTGTGAAAGAGACAATGTAAAATAATCCCTATTTCATAAAAAATAAATACACTTACTAACATAATTTAGAGGAACTTGCTGAGAGGGGTGAGGTTACTGGGAGCCTCTTCCATGCCTGTAGCAGCAGGGATGCCTGAAGGCAGAAGCTGTGCAGAACAAGGACTGCTGCTGAAGACCACTTAGTGTGAGATGCGAGGTGGGGCCTCCTGTGGTCACATTTACATTTAGGTCTGCCTGACATTCCTCCTCTGTGACATTCATGGCAGGATCAAGACCACATCTCCTAACACTTCTGTGCAAGCTTTGATGCCCTGCTGGAGGTTCAACAGGTGCTACTATCCATTCAGTACTGCCACTTCTTAATAATTTAATGTAAGAAGGAGACTATTTAGAAATCCTAAAATATAAATTAATTTGGATAAAAGATTCATTCCCTGGAAATATTGAAAACAATATTTCAATAAACCCTAAGAATACAGAAATTACAGAGTAAATCAAATGGAAAAGTTACTATTTTATAAAATCTTACGACTTTTAAGGCAGTTGTAAGCCTGCTTATAACTTTTGAATGCATGGAACTTGCAAAATTGTATTGAAACACTAGATGAAATATTGCTTTGAAAAAATTCTCCTATGGAAACTCATGTAAAGAACTATCTGATGAAAGTCCATCTGGAGTTCCACAGCTTAGATACAACTGATTCTAAAAAGCACCAGTAGAATCAATACAGCAATTGAGTTTTTGCCTTTATGAAAACTTCGATTACATTCTTTTATCATGTGGATTTATTTTGCAGAGTCCTTTATTCTTGTCAAATTCAGATATGTTATACCAAAAAGTATTTTTATTACATGAAAATCTCCTGTGACAGCAGCTGTGCAGCTATTTTGATGTGGCTTAAATATTCTTTTGATATTTGAAAAACAAACCCAGTTACTATACATTGTTTTCACAAAAAGAGATATGGTGCTCTTATGACTTCACAAATTAAAAGGGACACTGTCTATCTGAGGCATAGCAATAAATGTCAGATGTTGCTATTAAACAGAGGTTGCCCTTTATGGATCTCGTAAGATGATGAAGACGGCTACTGGCAATCTGTGAGATGATTATTTTAAGGCAATTTTAGTCTACATTTTTCATTAAATTAGTATTCAAAGCAGCCTTCTCCTCTTTCCTGTCTTCTGTTTTTGTGATCTTTAGTGTTTAAGATGTCTCATGTAGACTTCGGCCATACATTTTTAAAATGTATCAACTCTGACAGGTGTTCATCCATCAATTTGTTTCATTGTTTGCGATGTTCAGTAACAGCAGCCAAATTCAGAGTTTACTGCTATGTTTTTGTATGCAAATCACTTACTAAAGAAAGGCAAAGCTTAGCAAGGTGTAGCTATTTCTCAAGGCATGAGGTTTGACTGTAGAGTCTGTACTATGTAGAATGGTGTTTAATTAGTGGTAAGCCAGTGTTGCATGGTGGGTGGAAGGGCTATCTTGTGATATTCTCCTCAGCCCATTGCTAAGTTACAGCAGTGTAATAGAAGTGCATTTAAAAACACACACAAAATGAATTCTTAAATGTGTACAGAAGATATGCTTGTAATATTATTTACACATGAACTATGATCAGCCTGGAGAAGATCTGGTTTCTTACAGACCAGTTGACAAAGGACTGTATAGCACATGTAGATTCAAGGCACAGGAGTGATCTGACATTGTATATATAAAGTGTAAACCATTAAAATCCTAGTATGTGAAAAGGACTAGAAGGCTGCTATTTCTGCTAGTGCTATTATGGGCACTACTCTTAGTCTACTGTTAATAGTCACAAAACTGTAGAAAACGAATGTTGAATTAAACTGTTAAGGCACAATAGTGAAGGAGGAATTAAACATGATTTCTATTTTGTCTTCATAGTCATTTAGATAGTCTAAGGAACAATCTATAAATTAGTTTTTCCTGATTTCTTATGCACTGGGAAATAATTTTTTCCTCTAATATATGTCCTGGAAAGATAAAAAATGCCATCAGGCATATATGTCTTTTTAATAACATTGAGCTGTGCTTGAGTAGCATGAGTCCTCAGATTCTAACTTGATGCATTTAGAACATTTACCATTGTTGCTTAAAAAAAGAAAAAGAGAAACTTTATTTATAAGCTGAAACGAACTTTATATTTTAATTTGATTTAATTATTTTAAAACAAACTAATTTAATAACTGTTTCTTTTAACTGTTTCTCCATATCAGATTGCTACAATTCCTTAAACAGCTTTTACTGCTCTCATTGTTGAAGTTATGGTATTCTCGGGGTTTTATGGTTTCTCTCTTTCTCACCCGAGATTTAGGTGGTGGTTCGTGGTGGGCTGTTCGAGTGATGCTTTCTTGCCCTCAGCCCTCT
>VXBB01006422.1:1119507-1191969 GCA_013399915.1 Illadopsis cleaveri
GCACCCAGAGGAATGCCCTGGACTCCAACATGGTATGAGATATAAAATGCTATAAATTGATTCTATTAAGAGAATTTTTGATTGTTCTCCATTTTAGACTTTTAGCAAGCACAAAACACAAATCAGAGAATTCAAATTTCTTATTAGCCCACTGGGTTCCTTATTGATGCAGATAGCAGTTTTGAGTTAAGAGTATTTTAGTTCCATACTGACATTTAGTTTGCTGCAGATATATGGAAATTTGACTCAGAATTGTGGAAAAAATTGTAACCTCTGTAATCATATATGTTAGAGATGAAATGGAGCAAATTTAGTGTTATTTTGTGATGCATCCTCTATATTCACTCTTCATTTTTGTTTTGCCTTTCTATGTTTTAGACTGTGTGGAAGTAAGTGTACTTATGATACTTTATATGGTACTTAATATCATGAAGATGCTGTATCAGGATAAGTGCCAAATAATAGAATATGTTGTCAGCATTCACCAAGATGAAGGTTTTAAGATATTGTCAGAGTCCAGGGCATTCCTCTGGGTGCCCTGGATGGTCACAGACCTTGGCAGAGGGGCCTGGGACCTGAGAAAGAGGGTTTGAATCCTGGCCAGGGGGGTCTGGGGTCTGGCCAGGGGACAAGATGGAGATTTTAGGGCGGTGCCCTGGGTTCTTCTTCTTCTCCCTTGGCATCCATCTTNAATAAACAACGTGAGAAACCAAGAAAAAACAAGACCTTGCAGACTCCGTTTCACTCTCGTGCCAGACTCAAAACCTTCAGAGGGCAAAAAAGCGCCACTCGAATCACCGCTGCCCACACGAACCACCCACCTAAATCTCGGGTGAGAGAGAAACCATAAATCCGAGAGATATAAGCATGTAAGAAAAAAAAAGAATCACTATTAAAGGCAACATTTATTTTACCCTTTAGGGTATAATATCTAAAAAAACACTGTGTGCACTTCATTGTTTCAGGTTTTCTGTCTGACTTACAGCATCCATTCATTGCACATTCATTATGAGCATGTCTGATATTTCTGTGACAAGGTTTTATTACGCCAATTTAGATTCACTTCTTCATTGCAAATTCTCTAAAACTAAAGTTATGTGTGCATTTTATTACAAATGGTAAAATATGTGAATAGAGTGACATGAGCAATGTTCATATCTTTTTCATTTATGATTAAAAGGTATGGAAAAAATTATTTCAAAACATGACCGATAGTTGGTTGTATTATTCAAATTGTCTAAAGCATAAAAAGAGGAAGTTATGTGTGCCTCTTACCTTATGGTTTCTATTGATAAATATTTAGAAAACATTAGATCAATCAAAAGACTTACCATTCAAGTACATAAGTGTTATGAAGACAAGTATGTAGTTAAAAAAGCCTTGTAGTACTGTGCTTTGATTGATTAATGCCAGTAACAGATACCTTTCTATAGATAAGATTTGAAACACTAAACTGTTCTTCTGTACTTATCCCATGTAAAATTTTTAATTTTTTATAAGTAATGAACTGGATAAAATTCCAGTACAGGTAAAGATTTAAAAAAAAAGTATTATAAATACCATCAGAACAAAAACGGGTAAACCAAAAATATTTCCAGTTTAATCTCAGGTGATTACTGGCTAGCTGTCACCTTGGAAATGTCTGGACCTCCTTATACCAAATCTGTAACTAAACTTAACTTGTAAGAAAATAGGGCACATTGTGTGCTAAATGTGACAACTTTTCTCCACAATTTTGCTGTTAACTATTTCTGAAATACCTTTTTTTTTTTTACCGAAGTCCTTTTTTCTTCTCAGGCTATCAAATCCCTGTGCATTAATTTTAAGGCTGGGAATATAGCCAGACTTCTGGCAGGTCATTACAATGTAGTTCAATGTGAAATTGCCATAGCAAATAATATGGCCTCAAGCCTTTAGTTTCCCTAATTGGGCCATATGAGATGATAATGCCCTTTTGTCAGGGCTTATTATTTTAAAGTGTGAATATAAGGAGAAAGTCATCAGGATTCATTTTGATTTTATTTAATTTGTCTTGAGTTTTGCAGAGAGCACTGAATAATTCAGTTTTAGGTCCTTGGGGAACAGACCTTACCATCTACATAAGCAAAAAAGTAATTTTTCAGATACTTATGATACTGGGCATTAAAAATTCTGGGAAAGAAATGTGAATATTAAGATGTTTGGAATATATAAATCTCTGATTTATATAACTAGTGTAATGAATGTTGCCTCCTATTTCTAGGTAGTCACAACCAAAAAGTAAAAGTATAAAGTAAAAGTAAAGAAAGATGCTTGACTCCAGTCAGTAAAAATTTACCATCTAATTTTAGCCATAGAATATTTAGATGATGAACAACTGTCACAATAGGACATGAAATAAAGATGCTTGACTCCAGTCAGAAGGGAGAAGAAATCAGAAGGCTTTATTTACAATTCATCCAGCCCTTTTATAACATGCTGTGCTAAAAGGCACATTATTGGTCCATAGGACTGACACCTCTCCCATTGGATAAGTAACAGAAATAGCAAACAACACCTGTTGTTATGGGAAAGGAATATTGTTTACACAAGGTTATTTTGGGATAAAGAAAACTGTTGAAAAGTTTCCCTTGGGAAGAGCTAGCAATTCTCAGGCTCAGAAAATATTGGGTCCACAAGCAATATGCATTTTTCCTAAAAGAATTAATGAAAATCTGTATTCCATCAATGAATACTATGTGGATGTGTAGCAATTGTCCTCTGAAATCTTTAAAATAACAATACAAATAACCTCATATGTCAATTTGTTCATTAGACCACATGTTTAATAAATACGGACCTACTGTATATTTACTGTAGTCCTTTTGGATACAAAGTTAGAATACATAAGTGTATGTGTTTCCTAAAATCTGATTTGTGTTGTGTCTTACGAAGTCTTGTCAATGTTGCCAGTGCCACTGGCACAGAGGAGCTCTGATCAGGTGTGCTTTAGAGAAGTAGATGCCTCTCCGTGTTCTTGATGCAGCTCGTGCCCTTGTGTGATGCTCATCAGGAGCAACATACTCAGCAAACTATTGGCGAATACAAAACAGATTAGAGATTACTTCTTGGAATCACCTTGCTCTTTAGTAAAGACTAACATGGCTTTGTCCATAATTATAATATTGTCACAAAATTTCACAACTATACATTTTATCTTGAAATCTGTTAAAACTCAAGTGTTGTCTAACAGCGTCAGCTTGTCTAATCCTTCTTTTTTCCTTCAATTGTTTCTTAGTAAAAAAATATTTCTAATAGATATGAAAATAAAGTGCCAGGAGATGGTGTAAGGTAATCATTGAGTCATGGACTATATATCCGTAGGAGAAGGGAATACAGGTGACCTTGCCCCTGAGAAGTAACAGCTGTGTTAATTACCCAATACAGCCTCACCCAAGAGAGAGAGAAAGAGAAAATTACTGCTCTGAGGTCAGTCTGGGTCTGCAGTTAGAGCCTGTTGTCAGAACCTGCAGTCATAGTCTAGCCAGGTAAAACCCTGCCTTCAGAGTCTACAAACTAATACATGCAGTCATAGTTTATCAAGAAATAACCAGCAGTCAGAGGCTGTAAGGGAAACCTACAGCAGGAGCTTCCTGCAATCAGACTCTGTGAATAGTTGGAGTCAGGATGTCTGAGCTGTAAGGAGGAATAAACCAGGACCCTTTTCATGCTGTGATAAACAAGAAGTCTGTGTCTCGGCTCATTTCTACCCTCTAACAAGAGGGCTGCTGGAACATGTATCAACTGATCAGAGAATATAGAGAAAAGGCATAGCAGGAATGAAGAGGAATAGAGTGATGGAATGCTGGAATAAAGAACCCTCCTGATCCTGTAGGGTGGGAAAATGAATATAATTGAGGTACATATCAACATTTGAATAAAGCAGCTAAAGCTGAGTGCTGCACAGCTGTTTTGTCATTCAGTGCAGGAGAAATGAAATACTAAATGCAGCAAAGGATCTAGTGAGAAATTCAGTGATGAGGAACCATTCCTGGATTCCATAAAGCAGTTATCACAGTAGACGAGGTGAAGATCACTGTCCTGTCATTAAGTGTGCATAAAGACTGCCAAAAATCCAGAGCTGGTAGTGGCAGTGGATATGCAGCAGAGGTCAAAAGTAGAGTTCTGAATTTCAGGCTAAAGGAGACAAAATTCAAAAGTGATGGAAAGCCTGTTACGATGCCTAACATTTCCTACTTTTTAATCAAACAGCAGTGTTGGTAGTTGAAAGAATGATGTTTCTCCAAGCAATCTTACTCCGTTTGAAAGAGGAAGATATACTGGGGCTAGAGGCCACTTGTCATGTAGCTGGGAATGGGTTCTGAGCCAGAGAACTAGTAGCTGTGGAGGTATGAGACCAAACATTAACAAATTACTATCAAATAGGAGATGATCTTATGACATAGTTTCAGACCACAGTCTTGGATTTTTATATTTCTTATTCTGCAGAAAAAAATATAAATTGACATGCCAAAACACCAATTTTTGTAACAGTAAATAAACTGTGAGCAGGAAGGCCTGCAGCATTCTTTTTCTTTAAAGGAGACGGATGTGTGCAAATATTGATGTGTTTCACAATTCAGTACATAATAAGGCTATAAGGAGTCCTTTAAACATTAGCCTGAGCTCCTGTGACAGTGATAAAATTATATCAGGCTTGCATATAAAATTTAATTCAAATAATTAAGTCTTCCATCCTCCATTGAGCAAAGGAAGAAAAAAAAATCCAAAACAAGAACAGGAACAATCAAGCCACAGTCAGTGTCTGGAGCTTTTGCAACAGCAGGTAATTTATTAGGGAATTTAAGTATTTTTTTTCAGAGAAGGCGGCAAATGGAGAATTTAAAACTTAGATGTTTTGTTTCAATTTTTAAAAATAAATCTCTGGTTTAAAGGGACGTTGAAGAATGTGGTTATTGTGTTATTTAGGTCTTTAAATAAAGTAATATTTAAAAATATAAATATTAAATGCAAACTGTTCTTTCATCAAAAATAACTTCATGGTGTATGTGAAGGGATGCATAGCTCTTCTACAGGAGCAGTGAGCACTGCACCTGGCATAGATCTTCCAGCAACTCCTGATAGAAAGTCTCCCTCAAACTGCTGCTGTTCCAAGCCAGACTCCCCAACTCCGGCACTTAGGCTGGCACAAGAACATGAAGAGCCAGGAGCAGATGGCTGAAATTTTGCTAATATGACAATATCCATTCTGTAACTCCATGTGTGTGACTGTATCTACTTTCACAAGATGGTACATTTCCCTGGAGATATTATCACTGTTTCTGACTTATGCTGGTGTAATGGCTGTCATCAATTCCTGGTCACTACCTTGGCTAAGCTTTCCTTTTTGCTACTACTGGAAAGACTTGGAGGGCCATGATTTTCTAAAAAAAAAACCCCCCAAAAAACAAAAACAAAACCAAAAACAAAAAACAAACAAACAAACAAAAAACAAAAAAAACCCGTCTTGTCATGCTATTAATAAAAAGCTATTTTATAGGGTTGTTAATTCCCATGGTATTTTGCACATTTGTTTTCCTGCTCAAGTAAAAATATCCTGAAATGAATATTAACAGGAAAAAATCTAGGAGATATGGGCTAGGTGGACTGTTCTTACTAAGTGAGGAAGCTGAAAAGAGAACAATTGATCAAGACAGAATAGAGATGGTTTGGGTGTATATATATGTGTCTTATTTTCATTATACTTAACAGTGGGATTCTGCCTTTAGAATACCATAAAGAAAGATATTAATTTCCATTTCAAATTGTAGAAAAAGGTAAAAGTAATGGTGTGATATGTCTGAAATATGCTTTGAGGGAAGGGTGTTTTCCAGCCAGTTGCATTCCAGTCTGTCACCTACCAGCCTGGCAACCTTTGGACTGTGGTACTGGCAGATGTACCACAGATGATGGGCATTTGGAGATAGAAGAAACATCAACATTTGTTATTTTTCAGGCAGTATGAGGATGTATCATTTACAAGTGTTGTAGAAAATCTTTTTTCATGCTATGAAAATACTGACCATATTCTAGGAGGCACTCGTCAGCCTTTGTTAGCCACCATTTTTATACTGAGAGGAAGTGACTGTTGATTATTCTACCATCATCTTTTAAACCCCATGGAGGAGAGTGAATGAGGATGTCAAAGTGGCAGCTGTTTAGAAGAGACTTGCAACCACCTTTTATATCTCTTGGAACAGTTGTATGTGCAACTATTACAATGGGATTTAACATCCATATAAGCCTTTCCTGCAGTCACTGCATAACACAATTTCTGTCTATGAATTATGGACATTAAAAATCAATTTTCTCCTAGGCTAGCTGTTATTTCCTGTTTGAACACATTCTTTCTGTATTTCCCTGAAATAGATATGTCTTGTCATGAAAACTTCCCAAAGCTTGAGCAGACTGTGAAGAAGCCTTTAGTTAAAGACATTAATAGGTTTTTGAGCAAATGTTCTAGATTTCTGAAAATTATATAAGAGAAGAATGTCAGAATTCAGCTTCAAAGCAATTAATGTAGAGTATTTTAAAGGGAAATCATGCTTAAGTACAATCACAGGATTTCTTTCTTAATTACATAATGGTTCATTCAATTAATTAAATGTGCTCCTTTTGGGAAGTGCATGGGAGGTCAATAGAAGACCACATTCTTTTGTATACACTCATGCTTATGTTTTCTGAGTGTGCCGACGGGAATAATTTTGTCACTTGTTTATTTTAAATATTCAAATGAAAATTTTCGTATTTTTCAATATAAAAATGACTGTGTACTTCTGACTTACTAAAAAGAAAACCAAAACTGTATGTAATGCAAAGTTTGTTTAGTATGTCCCTCTTCTGTGTTTAATGAAATGTGAAATCTATTTGCATGATTTCAGAATTACCACTAGGACTCTTTTTCTATGTGTCTGTGCACATGTGAGTGATTATACACATATATTGGTGCAAAAGAGAACACATATGGAAACCCCACTTCCAGGCTTCCACTTGCTTGCTCTACAGAGGCAGAGCCCAATCAATTTTAATTTCCAAATGTGTCATCGCTTTAAGCTTAGCTGGAGATGCAGCCTCATGCAGCTCCTCCCTCCCCCCTACCCTTTCTTCCCCTGCTACTCTGGTGGAATGAGGAAGGGAACCAAAATAAAACTTGTATGCTGAAATAAGAACAGTTTAATGATTGAAAATAAAGTAAAATAAAATAATAAAGGTAAATTATAATAGCAATGGTATGAAAAGTGAAAAAACCAGTGATGGTCAATGCAATTGCACACCACCCACTGACCAGTGCCAGACCTCCTTTCCTGAACCCAGACCAGCTGCTCTTTGTGGGTAACTCCCCCCAGTTTATATACAGAGCATGACCTTCTATGGTGTGGAATATCCCTTTGCTCAGCTCAGGTCTTCTGTTCCCAGCTGTGCTCACTCACGGTTTCCATTGTGTACCTCCACACTGGCAGAGCATGAGACAAGAAAAAAGTCCTTGATTTAGGATAAGCACAACCTAGCAAGAAACCAAAGCATCAATGTGTTATCAATACCATTCTTATTCTGAATCCAAGACACAACACTGTAACAGCTCCTGAGAAGAAATTACTGAGCCTGAAAGTTTTGGTGTTCCCATTTTTTTGTCTCCACACAGTTATTGCCTCAGGATCCTCCGGTTAATGAGATAATGAAATATATTTATTCTTTGCATTTCAGCTGTGGTTTGTGGTTGTTCTGGCTGCCTACATTGACTCACACATCCTTACAAGTATTTATATACTTGCTAATAATTTCACTTGCTGAAATAAATAGCACAAGCCTCCGAAAGAAGGAGCTTAATTTAATTTTTCTCAAAAGAAAAGAAGAAAAGTTGGAGGTTTTAAAACCTGGGGGATTGAGAGACATTTTCTTATCACTGAGTTTCTTGGACAGAGCAGAGTACAAACCCTGTGCTTCTCATGAGTATAAAACACATGCTTCTTGGGATGTTTCTTAAAATATTTGGTGTACAAAATTGCAAATTTAAATCTGGGTGAGATAGACATTTGAATGTTATGGAAAGTCAAGTACTGCAGTTTGGGCTGTGTATTAACTTTATTAAGAAAATAAAGAGATTTGAAAAAAATCTCTTAGTTTCGAATTTACTTTTTCCACTACTTCTAGGCCTATCAGTCCTTCACGGATTTGAAACAAGATGGAGGCATCATATGTGCATTCTATTAGGAAGGAACTTTAAATTTCTTTCATGCTCATAATGGCTTGGAGTACATTTGCAAAAGCATCTTTAGGCTCGGGAAAAAATTGTAGTACTGCTATTCTGTAGTCTACTCACTAGAGCTTCTCAACTCCCTTTTTAAAAACTTGCATGTACATGACCTGTTATAACAAATTTAAAGTAACGTGAGGTTTTTTGTTATTATTTTTAATCAATTGCTTGCTTTAGCTAAGAGGACAATATTAGTGACAAAACTAATGATACATATTATTCCCTCATAAACAAATGAAAGTATAAAATGACATTATCAAAGATGGAGAGCTGGCACAGAGAACTGGACTGGGGAAGCAAAACTTAGAAAAGAAACCAGAAGTGATTTTGCAAAGGGAAAGATGGTTCTATGAAGGATTTTATAGGAAACATTGATTTAACCAAGGTTAAGTATATTGCAATGCCATAAGATCCTGACCATCATCATCTGGCTTGGTATTAAAAAGTTTCTGTCCTTTATCATCATTCTCTTTCCTAAAAAGGCTATTCTAGTGAAAGCTGTGTCTGCAGCCATCCCTTCTCAGTAATGGACTCATTCTCCCACTCCATAAGCAAAAAATGAGAACAAGTTTTCTCTATTCAATTTTGGTGATTTTTCTTTTCTTTTTAATGCAGAGAGAATGGAAAGGAAACAATGCACAAAAAGAGGGAAACAAGACATCATGGGATGCAGTTGGCAAAGCATCACTCTTCCCCAGCAGCTGTGTGCAATTGTACTAAAAATGCCATCAGCTTCATAAAAAAAAAATAGACATTTTTCCTTGTTGCCAGCTGAAATTCACTTATGGGGAAAGTAACTGAAAGAAACTGACAATAGTGGCCATTTAGCACAGGGAGCAGATTTTAGGGACAGAGTTTTGGCACACAGGACACCTCATCATCAGTCATCTGGAAAATTGTTGCCAGCTGATAATAGGCTGAATCCCGACTGGGGTTTTGTTGGCTTTGTTGAGGTGTGGTTGGAGTGGTTGGTTGCTTGGTTTGGGTAGGTTTTTTTTCCTTTTTCTCATTAAATATGTAAAAATCTTACACTACATGGTCCACTTTGGGATGTTTGAAATGTAAAAATTTTTATAGAGAGAAACATGTGTACCCCAATCCCTGTTTGATTTTGCATGGGTTTCACAATCAACATTTCTGTAATCTGATGATTCTTTGACTGCAAGACATGATAGATTTGTCAGGATATATATGAAAGCTTTGACACATATGTGTTTGGGAAATGGCTCTTTGCGATATGGGAAGTTACAAGCGTAAGAAAGTAATGGGATTCTGTTATTTTTCTTTTATTGCTTTGACTTGTTTCTTGCTCACTAGGTCCTTCTAATTGAGAAGTAAATTTAGGCGTGAGAATTTAAGAAGAGTAGGAATGAACATTCATTTTATTTGAGCAAAATGAGCAAGTTCATTTTGTTAAGCTTTACAGCTGATTGTGTCATTTGTGACACCACACAGTGATTTCAATGGGAATGCAGGTGCCTAAGACAATTTCATATTTTTAAACACTGCTGATTTGGATTTTCTGCAACTCTTTCTCTTTGGAGACAGAAATAGAAATGGTTTAAACAAAGGAATTCTTAAGGAAAGAATTTTTTTATATCAGTTTTTCTCTAGGAAGAAATTTCATGTTGTGACCTTCTTAACATGTGGAATTCTGTGAAGTTTTGTAAGTTTTTTAGACCATAGTTGCAAAACCATGTTTGGGTAAATGATTTCTGTTTTACATTTTGGCTGGATTCATGAGACTACACAGCATATTTTCTGCACTAAAAGTTGCTTTTCAGTCTACAAATATTCATGTGCCAGCTTGACTGGGACAGCTTAGTAAACCTTGTCTTTCAGTAGTGAGCCTGAAAGTTATTTGATTCACTGTGTCCTAAAGCATAGACAGCATGATATCCTTGAGTGTTTCATACTGTTGTGATGAATGTAAATGTTATATTCATTCCAGCATATATTACTCTTGTCTAATGATACCGCTTGTTCTCCATCTCTTGTGTATATATCCTTATTTTTTTCTTGTTATCACAGGAAGTTAACACTAACAAGAAGCATAATCTATGCTCAGGAAAGCCTTAGAAAAATGAACTGCAGTAGCAATGTACTGTTGTGGTGTGCTCCTGATTCCCCTTTATTTCCCTCACAGTTGGTTTAGCCCTCAATGTTCCCACCATCCCTCCTGCCCGTCAAGTTAACCCAACCCTTTGTTCCAGACCCTTCCCTGTCAATCCCTAGACTTGCCAACCCCTCATCTATCAGTCAAAGTTTGCCCATACCCTTTTGTCCAGAATGTCCAGATGTTGAGACGCTTGAACGCGTCTAGAGGAGGGCAACGAGGCTGGTGAGAGGCTTGAAGCACAAGCCGTATGAAGAACGACTGAGGGAGCTGGGGTTGTTTAGCCTGGAGAAAAGGAGACTCAGAGGTGACCTTATCACTCTCTATCACTTCCTGAAGGGTGNGGAATCTCGTAGAGAGAGTCTCTCTCCCACTCCTTTGCTCGGGTCCATGTTGGTGTCTCCTTGTTTGGCTTGAGGCTGAGCACCCCAAAGGTTCAGCGTTGGCAACACTAGTGCTCCGCTGTACCCCACGCTTGCCGGTCTTCTCCTGGTGCTGGCCGGAGCCTTGGAAAAATCAAAGGAGCAACAGATAACATACAAGAAAGCTCAGGGGCAGAAAATGCCTTCACTTTACTAACATAAAAATTAATTTAAAAAGACTGAGTAAACTTTTTTTTCATTAATTAATTGAATTATGATGATGAAATCAGGTTCATATTTCTTCTTGGATAATTTAGTGAAGAGGGGGGAATCTTATCACCTGAATCTGGAATTGAATGTTCTCTGTGCTGGAATCACACAGTTCAGCAACTTTGCACTGGAGACATGCTTTTGCATAGGAAACTCCTCTGTCTTTCTTACCGTAAGGAAGTACCTACCCAGCTAGAGCAATACAGCTCTTTGTATTTTTGTGCTCAGCAAAATCTGGAGGGAGATATATTATTAAGTGCCAAGCCATTGGGTCTCAATCCTGACCTGAACATAAATGTTTTGCTAGTATATAACACCACCACTTCCTCATGGTACAACTAGGATTAATTAAATGGGTCATTCATATTCCTTAAGAGGGGACAATCACCTTCTTATGCAGGGCAGACTGTGAACCTTTACTCACCCTGATGTACTCTCTGACATTATTGACTTCTGTAAATAATTGCAGAGGTAAAGGATTTTGGGTGCAGCATTTAAGATGTGTTAATTGCCTTTAGTTTCACTTCTGCCACCTGGAACTTAGATCCCAAATATTATAGAGATTTTATGGTGGGCCTTTACCCTTTTGTAGTTGCTATAACTGGTCCTTTTAAGGAGAAGCATATACTTTTTAATTTTACTACAAAACATGTCATGCAATTATATATGCAGAAAAAAAGGACCAAGTTTATGAAGTAGAATCATTTATAGGATTATATTATATATTATCATTTATACTTGGAGCAATACTTACAATTAGTATAAGTGCTGAACCATAACTCTAGTCAGAATTACAGAATAACAGGTAAATTTGGTAAATTCACAAGTCTTTGATAATTTTTATTTGAAAACCTTTTGCCATAGGTTTATAAGCAACATGGTGTGGAAATCATTACTTTAGCTTAATTTAACCTTTTTAAATAAATGTAAAAAAGATTTTAAATTTCCGTCTTTATAAGCTAAATACAGATTTTTTTGAAAAAAATAGTTTCCAAAATTTTTACTTTAGATTTTTCTATGAAGCATCAAATTAACTACTTTTATATCAGAAAAAACCTCTGACACTATTTCCTAACATTTAGGGGTTTTTCCAGATGTTAACTACCTAAAATGCCTAGATTTGTGCACTTATGTAAGCAATTATTTCTGGTGTTTTAGAGGGATATTTCTAAGTGTGTGTTCCATAATGTAGAAGCCATACCTATTTTCTTCAGGGACATGTTTCTGTGGTATTATGCCTTGTGATACAAATAAATATTTCTGAATTAATTTCCTCAGCGTATAGGTGGTAGTTGAAAGGTGCCTTATGAGGTATGAGGTATGTTCCCTTACCAGAGAATTTTGGTGAGAGCTTTAGAGTAGATACTTTCTGAAACTGAGGCGACTCTGGCAAAAAATGACATAATAAAAGGTAAATATTTTTGGATGGATTCTGCTCAAATCAATTCTCAGACCATGGTGGAGTAGGAAGGAGAAGACATAACAGCAGGACCTGGTATAGTAGCATAATGGCCAGGACAGGGTAATGGGCAACTGTTCTACCTAGTTTCTAGTTTCAAAAATGCAGTAATTTGTAACCAAATTTGTGCATTTGTGAAAATAAGTTTCTACACATTTTAATGTCTGTGTACTGGTGCTGTACACAAACTGGTGTCTCCACACTAGACTTTCACAAATAAAATTTTAGCCTTATTTCTTATGCAGTATTAAGTAGGACTTAATACTTCAACCAAATCCTTTGTTTCAGACAGTAAGTCTGAAAAATTTGGAGAATTTTGATGGCTGAAGTAATCTGTCATGATTGACTCAGTTCTTTAATGTTGAAAGAATGAGTGCAGAGTGGTTACTTGTTCCTGGTCCTCAGAAAAATAGATATTGACCATGGTTTTCTGCCACTTAATTTGGTCAGGATGGTAGAGGAAATTTAACAGTATTACAATTGCCCATGTAGAGAATGGTTAAACCACAGAAACACAAGGCTGTCCTCTCACATCACTTCTGTGTACTCTTTAGATCCACTTATCCAGAAGTCTTCAGTGCTTGATTATCAATACAAGTTTCATTACAAATGACAGACTTTCCTTGCAACAGTTGTTGGTAAAAAGGCAATCTTCACTGAGGTTCTGCTTTGCCATATATAGGATATTATGTTTATTTTCTGTTGAGCATAAAAGAAAGTGTGTCAGTATCTCTGTACATACACTGATGTATAGGTGCTGTAAAGACAGGTTCTAGAGCTGGCCATCGTCTGTTCTTGAAAGAATTGTCACATAAATTACATCACAGCACGTATTTCCAATCAGTTTTCTCGCCTTATGCTACACGTGTTGTTAGCATTTCATTTAGTACCTTGCTAAAAACTGCATTTGCCATGTATACTTGAGCTATACTCTCAGATATATCAGGTGCTTTTTATGTGTAATACAACTGTATCTAAAATTATCTTTACAAATGTATATTGCACAGCCTGATTCACAAGTACAGACATATTCCAGTAGTTATCATTTTTCCTCCACTTTTCCTCTTTTCCCTCCAAATCTAGTGGATCCTGTTCCTGGTTAATATATAAATTGATGGAATTACTACATTACAAGAAAAAAAATGTTCATAGAATATTGAATGCACTATTGTGATGCCATCATAAAGCTTATTTCTCATATATATTATTTTGTTTTATGAGAGAAGGATCAATTTTAAAGATTCCCTAAAGAAAAGCAAATAAATATTACTGGACAACTGGTAGTTAATCCTTGTGAAAGTGCAAATATTTTGAGCTGTTCTCATTTTAACTTAAATAAATGAGTAGCCTTAGAGGAATCAGTAAGTGAAAATGCTTCTTTGAAGACTGAACCATCCTATCAAGAAATATACATGTTCAGTCAAATAATTTTAAATAAATAAATGAATAAATAACAATAATAAATGACAATAACAATAATAACATTAATAAATAAAAAAGTAGTAAACATTCTGCATTCTCTTATAACTAAATCTGTCAATCCTTCTCTTAATTTCTCTGAATTATCCTGAATTCCCTTAGGCAAAAAAAGATGTAATATCATTTCTTTTCTCAAGGAAAACATAAAGTTTGACATCATTTATGTCCTTAAGAACTCACACTATTATGTTTCAGTGTTATACGGATGCAGTGGGTTTATATGCAGTAGTACAGACAATGAGAATATTTTATGATATGTGACCCTTTGACGTGTATTCATAATATTCTCTACAGGAAGGAAAATTTTAGCCTTTTCTCTCTTCCAGAGAGCTTGTGTCTGGATAGAAATTATGACATGGTGGGGTAAACTCTCAGAAGTGTTATGATGCTTGACTGAAATGTGCTTTTCTGCAAAAAGTACCTGTGGGGTGCCTTGAAGGAGGTATTTCTCTGAAAGGGGAAATAACAAAAACCTGCAGCCGGAGGAGAAATCCATAAATGCTGGTCAATGGGAAGTGAAAGGAATTTACTGAGACAGTATATTCCAGTAGGTGGGATGGTATAAAATTCATATTTTTCTGTGTACTTCTGGGACTAAGCTACTTAATGTTATAGTTAGGGATTAGAGAATTGAATCTCTCACAGAGGTATGTAGTGGGATATGACTTTCTTAATGTCAACCCACAATTTTGAAATCAAGATATGCATCCAGAGAAGCAGGAGTCTCCTTCAAGTTTTTCTCCATGAATAATGTCTACATGATCTAACAGTGAATTGTAGATTAAAACTGCAGGAGGTCTTGGCTTGCCAAACTGTTATCCTACTCACTTTCTAATATGCAGAGAAACACTGGAGCTATTTAAGTTTGCTTTTGAAAAATGCAAGACAGTTTCGTAAGAAGTGTGTATGTATTTTCTATCTATGGATGCAGAAGAAAACACAAGAATTAGTGTAAAGTGCTTTCTACATTGTACAAAAAGATACAGAAGCTGGAATGGCAGATGTAATCACCAAAGACAAAAGAATCCTAATGATGTTGTAGAGATACCTGAGAGAAATCTTTGCTCTAAAGGGAGAGTGCTAGCAGAGAGATACAATGAACCACTACATAAAATGATACAGAGGTGGAAAATTATCTAAGGCAGTGAAATGTTAAAATGAAGAGATAGGAAAATGAATAAAGAAATAAATACACAATAATTTAACCTTGATACTTACAAACCTAATTTTGTTCTATAAAAAAAGTGGTGAAATAAATTTAAAAAGTACACAGTGGGCTCAGGAGAACAACTAACCACAAGCTGAATTTTTAAAGGAAGGAAGTGAAGGAATGAGGGAACTAAGTAACGATAGTTAATTGCAGGTAGGTGTTTGAGTCTTAGATTAAGGAAATGGAATATTATACTGCCCTCTGCATATCAGTAATACTTCTGGATGTCTGAAAGAAAATACTTGCAATGTGAGTGAAAAATCCCTGATACGATTAAAGACCATTCCTGGACCAAAAAAGGCCTTTTGGGCTAGGGGCAATGCAAGTGAAAAGAAGCCATGAATGCAGTATCTAATGCACAATATGAGTACCTAGATAATTTGGTAAACAACCATTGGGCTTACAGAGTTTATACAATAAAGCACATGAAAGTAGAAGTATAGTAAAGAAAACTAACAATGATATTACACAATATCAATATTAATTATGATTCTCATGTTGAAAAATCAGCTGTAGTCCAGGTACAAATCTCCCATATACAGTTGTTTTTTGTTTGTTTTTTTTTTTTTTTTTTTTGTGATAGCAAAATCTATGCATGAAGCAGATATTTAATAAAGAGTTGAAACTTGAAGAAATGCCAGATCTGAGATGAAAAATAAAAAGGGAGAGTGTTGCTGAAGTTCCAAGGGTCAGGATAAGTGTTCTTTCTCTTTTATCATTTAGACCTGGGTATTTGCTAGTTGCTATCAGGAATACTGGGCAAATTAAAGAACTATTCAACAATAGTCAACATGATACAAGAGAAACGGAGACCATGAGTGAAAGCACAGGTTTACTGAATGGGAAAGGCTCAATTTCTTACACATAAATTGAGTAAACAGTATCACTGTAAAATGATGTTTGAAACTGTTGCTAAAAAAACCCCATTCTCCTCAGTTGGACAGTAGACTTTGACATTTATGGAAGAAAGACCTCAGGCCAAAAATTGCTTTTCTGTTTTCCTGTAAAAGCACATTCAGAGCTGCTGAATTGTAAGTAATAATTCCTTCCTCCTTTGTTTAGATCATGTAAGAAATCTTGGGTATTGTTGACTAAGTAATAATATGAGGCACAATGTGGGTTCTCTTGTAAAGCAACAGGAACTAATAAAAAACACACAAGAGGATTTCTTCAAATACAACTAGTAATTAGATAGTAATAAGGTATATATCTCAGGAGTTTTTTCACACTTAGGACCTTTTATCCCAAGCTAGGTTCACAGAACATCTTGTTTTTCTATTTGAAAATACCTTAAAGCTTTTTGGGTCATTTAAAAATCACAGTGATGGGGGCAAAGGGGGTTAGTGTAAATATGTGTGAGTCTGGCTTCATTCCCATTTCATTTAACTTGTTCTTTTTTTTCAAATAAAACCCAGAAAATAAACAATAAAGAAAAGGAAAATTAATCCAGGAATATCTTGGGCACCCTAGTATGTCTGATTCTCTAGGAAAGCAGGAGAGGGTTTCAGGCCACTTCTCCAAACAGGGTCAATTCAAAAGATTTGAAGTGACCTCTTCTCTTTACCCATGTGAGTACTTGGCTACAGAAGTACAGCTTTCTTTGCTGGAGCACAGTTAAGAAGGAGCTGGAGAAAGCACAGGTCTGAAGCTGTGGGGTCATGCAGGCGAGAGAGCCAATGACTATGATTGATTTCAGAGCCAAAATCCCTTTGATGACACTGATCTTCTCTTCACAAGTGCTATCCTCTTTTTCCCATCTTCTCTGTGGTCTACTGGCTGGTGCTATAGCAGCGTTACTGACGCAATCTTTCAGCAGGTGCAGGACAGATAGCTGCTTCTGGTGGTATTGCTAAACACTTAGCCAGACTGAGCCATGTTTCCTGACGACCTAAAGGTGCACTTCAGTGGATAGATTCCTCCTATTTCTCTTATCACTATCAGTTTGCTGTCTGTTATGTCTCCCTACGGAATTCATTATGTTGGTTATCAATATAGGTGAATAAACATGCAATTTTACTCTTCTCCATTTAACCTTAACAGAAGCTGACAATCTTCTTTAAAATTAGACAAGTGTCTTGCAGAAGGTTAATTTTGAAATGTCATGGGAATACAGGAAGATTGTGTATGACTGAGTGCTTATTATGCAGAAAGTTACACAGGAAGATGTAAAGGCAGCGAAAAAAACAGAGTGAAAGGAACTGGATTGGTAAGTACAAAGCTAATGGCTTGCCCTCTCTTCATACACTAATGGAAAAAAAAATAGTTTAAAGACTTTGTCCAAAAGGATTGACTCTAGTTTACAGCATGAATATGTATAACCTCAATTTCATTCTGGAAGTACCTATAAAGATGCAATATATGCTTTAAAAAAATTGACAGGATTTGTCCATCATTGGTGTATTGGTACTTGGGTTGAAAGCACTACAATAGTGCCTCTATCTATTGTCCAAACTCAGAATTTTTTCTGTATTCTTGTGCATGTTGTCCAGTGCAAAATAAATGATCCTGTAATAAGGATTATGACTCTTCCTTTGAAAGGATGTCTTCTGTTTAATAGTCTGGACATTTTGGTATTTTTTATGGAATTTAGCCTAGATTTTCTACAGTTTCCTTTGAAAGTCTAGGATAATTCAGGTGCACTAACCTTCACACCAGTCTTAGAAATTCTACGATTTTAGAAATGCCCAAAATTAAAATTCAGTAGATAAGAAGAGAAGCAGAGGAAGAGAAAGGAAAATATTTGTGATTATCAGCTATCTGCAGTCTCAGAGAATTAATGATAACAGATTCCTTTGAAACATTGCTGAGAAGAAACAGTAGTTCTTTTTTATGCCATATTTTGGCTGCAACCCTCTGGATCGGCAAATATGATCTGAGGTTGCAAATTCTACTTAATGCCTTTACAGAAAAGCATGGGGCATAAGCCAGGAAATAAAATGTAATACTGTAGGGATTAAAAGATCTAAGGATGAGAATACATTTGCTTTCACAAGAGTATTAATATTCTGGAGCATAGTGAGAGATCTATGCACTTAGAATAAAATCCTGATCTAAGGAAAAGCAATAGCATACTTTAAGGTAAGTTACTGAAGCCTCTTTTTCCTTAAGATAGCCCTCTTAATCTGTTTTCTTTTTGTTCAACGGTGCTAGGATTTTCAGATGTGAAGTCAAAAGGCTGGAAGTGTCTTGTCATGCCACCAGACCTCAATAAATAAGTGTGAAAATATGAGTGTAATTTTACTTAAAATGGTGGCAAATTTATTTAAAGTGCTTAAATATTTTTCTCAGTGGTCTTAGTGGTAGAAATAGTATGAAAAATTGTCTATATAGTTTATGAACTATATATGTTATGTAACAGAACTTTTTAATTTGCATTCCCTTATTGGGTAATAAGTCATGTTTGGGATAGGCAATTCATATCCTATATTTATGCTTATGATTCTATATACATGCCTGAGAAATGTACTTTAAATTGGTATGTGATCCCATTCTAGTTTGAACTTTTTCATTATAGACATTTTTTTTTTCCTTGATGTTTCACAATAATATTACATTTGTTCATTTCATGCCAGCTGCTCATGATAGAAGCAAGCAGTGAAGTTCAGATCCTCTTGGGGATATTTCTGGAAGAACTGAACTATGGCTTTCGCCTTCAACTATGATGTAATTTCTATTGCAGGGAAATTAAAATTCTCCTACCCACTTCTACATGTGCTCATCAGTACTCAGTATTCAGTTACAGAAGAACTTTAATAGAAAAGGAGAAGGGAAAAAATCCAAATGCGTACCTAAGCCACTAATCTTAAGTATATTTGCAATTTTGTGGAGCAATTAGATGCTAGTAGAATGGGGCCCGGCTGTGGCTTACAGGAAAGCACTGTTCCAAAGCAGTTAGCATGCAATTTTCCTCACATAGCTCTGACAGTAAAAAATCAGACCAAATTTCCTGTACTCTCAACACTGGAAGACTGGGGACCAACTTTAAGTAAGGACTGGCAGTCATCTTTAGGTGTTTGGTCACTCAGACAAGTGGAAAATGGTCAAATACTATTTCTAAATTTCCCGGTTGAAGTGCCGTGTGTTCCAGTGCATCATGTCAAGTCATTTTGTGGCACATTGTCTAACAGAATGTAACTGATGCTATGCCTCAGAAACAGAAATAACTGACAGTGCCTAATCTAATTTATGAAAACATGACCTTCAGAAGATGTACTTTGAGATATATGACATGTACTATTTTCATATACCTTTTCCTTTAATTTCTGCTGGCCTGACTGCCGATTTTCTTAGTGGCTTGTCCCTCATAACAATGTATTTGGTATCATTCCTTTTCAGAAATATCTTTTAATTTCCCCAGTCTTTGAACCAGGATTTTAATATTTTTCCATGTTGCAATAACTTGGACAATTTATCTTGAATATTTCAGAAATTTGGAAGTGGAATCCCTAATTTTTTTATTTGGAACAATAAACGTTTAGATGTGATAAACTCAGCTCACATAATCATTAAAATATGAATGTGTACTCTACATACAGTTTTCTTTCATTCATACTTGTAAGTTGTTATATCTTTAAAGAGTTCTTTAAAAATCTCAATGGGTGTGATAAGTCAATTCATAAGCTGTAAAAGCTTTCTAATGATTTGGCTTCAAAGGGAAGCTAAATTAAAAGTCTTGGTTAATATATTTGATTCAACTATATTATGCTTATCTATTATCCTCTCAATATTTTGTAATCTTGAAAACATAAGTTAAACTGTGTGCTGTCACTTGACATAAAACTATCAATAGATATGTTATTCATAAAATGAGATAAGCACACAAATACTTCATTCATTCTGTGTCCTTTAGTTTAGTCTTTGATAGAAGCTGATCAGTGCAACTTACTGGTCACAAGTCATTTATTTGTGATTTTGTAATTATGAATAATAAAAATTAAAATATATGAAAATTTTCCATTAAATAATGACAAAANTTTAATCTGAACATCAGATGATGTCAAGAAACTGATAGCTTTCTATGGTGACAGCATGTTTTTTTCACAGTTGCTCTGGAATACCCTATTCAAGCACTAAGAGGGCTGTAGTGGGTTTGCTGACCTTCCTGTGAGAGAATTATTTTGCTGCATTGCTACAGTCTGCTAGTGTGCAGTAGTTAGAACCAAACCTTATGAAACATCACCCTGAAGGTCAAAAATAATTCTGTTATGAATTAAAAACAAGTGTTTGAAGGCAGGAAAAGAGGTTTGCAAACATAAAGCTCTGTTCCCTGCAAATCCCATGGGGGTTCTCAACTGCTGACTCCTTATCTTAACATGTAACATAATAACCAATTACTGTCAATGTGACCAGACCCATCAGACTTCTATTGCATTAACCTTATGAACTGGTTCAAGAGAAATGAAATCAATCCATTGCTAAATTAATTACTAATTTTAAAGGTATCATTAAATAATATGATTCCAAAATTGGCATAAATCATGTGGTTAAGTATCGAATTAGTTTTCAAGAAAGGCAAAAGAGTAGCAAGTCCTATTCAAAGGATTTCATTATATTCATTTGCTCAGAGTGCTGAGAGGTCATAATTTTAACCTTGTATGCGTCCAAACCATATGAAAATTATTCATGTCACCGAAGGCCAGCAATAATTCCTTTAATTCCATGGCATATTAATGACCAACAACTAATGGGCCCCTTAAGTGTTCCATTTATTGTCTTAAATATGAAAATGTTTTAGAGATTAGAGGGGAAATTGTTTGAATTAATTAACTGAACCAATGCTCAAGGGAACTGGTACAAGATTTTCAGACAAAGGCTGAGAATTTACAATAATGACATTTCTTTCATGGTTATAAAATATAGTACCAGAGGGACTTTGAGGCACTCTTAACATTTTAGCTGATGTCTGTTGAGGATTTGAGATTCCTGAGAAAGCATCAATTATGGCATGAAAGGCATCACATTAAAATAGCTGTGAGGCCCACAAATTTCACCATTGAAATGGGATGGGATAACTGACACAATGAAAATTCAGAATGTAAATGGAAACTATCAAAGTAATAGGATCATTTATAAAAATTGGTTTTTTCAGGAAAGGTAATGTGCAAAAGACAAGAAAAGGCTTCAAAAGAAAAGCTACAGAGTTTTGTTCTTAAGTTACTCTTGAGTGAATGCAGTCTCCCAAAAGCAATGGGGAAACAGCACTAATCTGTGTCATGGGTAGCAGAGACAGCCACCTGTCACCAAGCTTGTGGCAGGTCTGTGTGAACTTACAGATTGCTGCCTGCTGTTTCTTCTCGGTTGTTCATGGATCAGAGATCGTCAGATACCCTGAACTGTGTCCTGATTCTGTGATGTGAACAAACAAAAATTTTCATCAACTTAATTTCAATATTACATGGCCTACATGGAGTGGTCTTTTAACAGATATTTCCAAAGGATAAAGGCTTCAGTATTCATGTAATCACGCATGTAGCAGCATGATACTTTTGAAAATGGAGTTTGCTGTGATAGTTTAGGAGTAAAAAAATAAAGAAACTTGAAGACTGTACAAAAGGCCCTCTTCTGCTCTTCATACATTTTCTTTTACTCTTTTACATACATTTTCTTTTTATTTTTTCTGTATTTCACATAAGAATTTCTTATGTTCTCAGTTTGATCCATCCCACTATTAACAAGGATGTTCCCTCTTGTAAGACAGCAGTGGCCAATGTGGTCTGCAGTGTCTCACTAATATTTATTGACACTAGCTCCTGAAGCTGGGCCATGCTTTGTTTCTACCACTCTCAGGTCTGCTGAAAGTCCAATCCCTTCTGAATGTAAAGGAATGACAGCTAAAGCCCAAATAAAAACTTCAAAAAAAAATTATCTTCTCTGTGCTAACAGAGCAGCTGAGAAAGCATGTGACAAGAGCATACAATTTCTATTGAGGAGTTCAATGCATTGCAAATGGATTTTTCATGACTAGGTTTCTGATGACTAGTATAACCCAGGGAGCTATGTAGTTTAGTCTAACTTACACTGAAAAATGAATAACACTAAGGAATAGGCACATAATAAAAACAAATGGATATACCTCATCACTGTAAATACCGTAAGTTCTCCAATATGATGTGGAAACAGTATTTTGGTCAGACCATATAATATCCAATTTACAGAAAAGGCATTCTATCAGACATCTGCTCCTATTGTCCTACAGATTTTAAGTTTTCATGTATTTTTCTTCTCTGTATTTCAGAAAACTGAAATATAAATTACTCAGTTTAGTGTTGCTTGCATATTCAAAGCCATTGTCTGTGAATGCATATGAATATGATAGCTGTATGCACTGACAGACTAAATGGTGAGGAATACAGCTGATCACATATGCACAGTGCTTTGCCATCATGAGTTTAATTTGGGAATATGTTTTCATCAGATTATTAAATCTATTTGTAAGATACAATTTGATATATTGAAACAGTTGCAAGAGAGAGGAAGAGAGAATCCAGAACTAAGCAGAAGAGAGCATCATCTATAACAATTAACCTCTTCACAGTAAATAGTAGAGTCAACCAGTAAAGCAGTTAAAGAAATAATTCAAAAGAAATAAATAATCTAATATTATTACACTAATGTATCAATATGAACATTGACTATTTATAAGCATTAAATATATAAAGGCATTTTTGTGCATTAATTTAATTATTCTCTTACTTCAGTCTTCATGAAAAATTGCTGATAGATATCCATAGCAATGAGGGATGCACATTGTTACCTACTGGGTACATTATCCTCCAATAAAATGCTGAGAAAGAACCTCTTTTTATCCCATGAAATTTTTATTTTCATCAAGATTGCTTTGGTCTCATTTTTCAGTCCCATGATCCTTCAAGCTTTGAATATCTATGCAGAAAATCTTGAAATTCTCTATGATTATCACTCAGGTATTACCCCTGAAATTCAGCATTCATTTGATTTCACAATATCTTTTTGCCAACTTGATTAAAACATATTCATAAAAGAGGCAGGTTTGATATAAAAATAAATTATTAGACTTAGTTTTTGAATTTTCTTTGCAAAAAGGTTTTTCAGACTTTTTAATCTAATTTTAGTTTTCTATAAACTTGTTTTCACTATTAGCTAGGACAGGGAGATTTCAAATTTCTTTTTGAGGATAAAAATATTGCTCATTTCACTTCAGCCACAGTGAACCTTTAGAATTTTATCCAAATTGCATTGAAAGAAAAGTAAACATTTAACAGACTACAGTAAGAAATACCCTCAGCTGAATGTATCTCAGGTTTATTTGCTTTCACTAATAGGAAGTAGTATTTTCAAAATTGGGAAGATTCCACTGTAATCAAATGTTAACAGATTTTTAAGACTGTGGTGAGTTGACCTTGGCTGGATGCCAGGTGCCCACCAGGCCACTCTATCAATCCCCTCAGCAGGATGCAGGGTGGGGTGGGAGAAATAAGATGGAAATAACCCCTTGCAGATCTAGATAACTGCAGCTTACAAAAGCAAAAGTGAAGGTCATGTGAGTACAAGCAAAGGGAAAAAAGTCAGAAGATTTATTCCATGCTTCCCATCAGCAAGCGATGGCTGGCCACTTGCTGGGAAGTTGGACTTTACCACAAGTGGTTACTCCAGAAGGGAAATAGTGTAAATATTGAATGTAACCCCCTTGCCTTCTCTTTTCTCTTACCTTTTATACCTGAGGATAACCTGGATAACCAGGTGGACTTTGCCAGGGCTTTGACCACCCCCCTCCTGCTGGTGATGGGGTAACACTGGAGAGACTGGGCTGACACTGCTGGTGCTGCCCAGCTGCAGGCAGAGCTGCACTGCTGTGTCATCAGCACTTTCCAGCCACCCATGCAAAGCACTCTGAGGGCAGCTGTGGGGAAAACTGTCTCTGTACAAGGCAGACCCAACACAAACAGCAGCTTAAAAATCATCATGTGTAAGTATGAAAAAACTATAAGCAGGGTAACTTTAACTTATTCTGATATGAGTGTCTGCCCTACTCTTCTCCTTAAAGAGTCAAATATTGTTCTCATGTTACACCAGCATGAATGTGGAATGTCACAGGTAAATATGGCAAGGTTTGTTTTTGTACACACAAGGTAGGGCATAACAGGTTTTCACATTGACTACTGTAGATTTGTTGATAAAATATGAAAAAGCAGTTTTCAAATTTCTCATTTTTAATCTGTCTTCAAGACTCTTGTAACTGTGCAGTATCACAGTAACACAGTTTAGACTGAAAACACATTTTGACTGTTGGTAGGGTTGATTGCATGCATTTAAATTTCCAAGATACTGCTGTAATGCCTGGAAGCAAGCTATTAATGCAGTGACTCATGTTTTGATCTAGTTATGTTCATCCAGTTTCAGCATATGTGACATGTATCGTACTTTAGTACTGAGAGAGGAAAAAAAAGAAAAAATTAAACATTCTATGGATCTGAGATCTTATTACATAAAGCATATACACACCCTGTACAGGAAAACTAAGACGTAGAAATATATGTAAAAGATGACAATTAAAACCTCCCAAAATCCCATTAAAAAAAAAAAAAATAACAACCAATGAACCAAAGGAAAACTCAAAACCCCAAACCCAAATCACTGTATTTCTCTTACCTGGCCACTGGAGGAGTTGAGTTTCTTGTCATCTGCACCAAACTTCAGCAGACAGGGATTCATAACTGAAAGTTAAACCTGTGAACGCTGTTGTCCAAGGACCTGTGTGGCAGCTTGATGCCAACCTACTAAAATGTACTTTATAAGAAGTGATCAAATATTTGATCATATGTCTAAGACAAGCTTTCTTATCTTTCCAATGTTAGGTTTCTAATATTAAATTCCCTTGAATTATTCCAATATGTTCTTCATCCACTACCTGTATAGAATGAATTCACTCATTTAAGAAGCACCAACCTCTGAACAAAATATTTTGGACATAAGAATTGGTTTTTGTTCCCAAATGAAACAAAACTTAAGCTTCATGAACAGAAAAACATTTTCTGTCAGCAAATTTCTGTATGTGTTTGTGTGCATATAGATGTACATATATGTAGTCAGTGAAAATTCCACATACTTTCTTCAGTTTCTATATATTTTAATATATGTAAACTGTTTCTAACCAAGGGAGACTGATCTGGGGAAAAAAAATTAGAAAACTTCGTATTGCTGGTATTTTTCTATGTGATAACATTACTCATTCCAGGAACTCGAGATATGAAGGCTCTGGAACCACATTTGTGTAGGACATACATTACCATTGAAATGCACCAAAAAATGTTGTTTATAGTGGAAACAAAAAAAGGAAAGAGAATAATTTACAGATGTTGCTCTTCACAGCAATACTTGCAGACTTGAGAGGTAAAAGATATATCATGTTCTTCTGCTCAACCTGAAACATAAGGTGAAAGTATTATTCAAATTTTTGCACAACCACTTTCAGTGTAAAACCACAATTTTATCCAAATGGTAATCCATGAGAGATGTGAAAATACTGTGTCTGGGTCTTGAAGGTGCTAAATATTTGTTCTGGATTTACCTACTATAAAAAATTCAAATAAATTAGCTTTACAGTAATGAATGCAGGGATCTTTTGTAGTTATAGTAGTTAAGCCATTAAAGTACATAACTGGAAAATTAACTTATTTCAGAATCCATATTTTAATTTTTTACATGTAAACCAGTATATACTGAGAAACTGCTCAATATTTGATATACTGTATTTCTTTTGCAATAAGTTAGATTGCATACTGCATATCACCTTTGAAGTAAAGACATGTAATTAGAATTACGGAAACACCTTTTCTCCATTTAATATAGATATTTTTAAAAATGTAATTAATAGAAAACAATGTTAAAGTTCATTTTTGGTGTGTCTTTCATGTAGATTTTCAATGTTCTTCTTTCCTTAAAAATCATCTATTAAGCTTTATGGGTTGCAACAGAAATTGCTAAGATCCACTTTGAAAATTGTTAGCCTGTTTTTTAATCCTGTATCTTTCCAATAGACAGGAATAGTGCTGGGTTTTTTCTAGGCTAATGAAATTACATCCTGGCAAATTTACAGACTAGAAAGGGTCAAGTTATTATTTAAAATGCTTTGTAGTGCTACTTTCAGGAAACAGTTTTAGTCCCTGTTACAGCAGTGAAGTTAAAATGATCCTTGCTGGAATGCAGCTTTGAATGTCACCTAAAAGCTGAAAACTGCTGTTAGGGTTTCACCTTCAGTTAATTTTTCATTTAAAGTGCAGCACTCACACAAGTCTACATTTCTTAGTAAATGCCATTTGCTGGAAGGAAAAAAATAGGGAACTCAGACATCACTAATACTTGAAGATGGAATCTAATGGAAATCGAACCATCCCATAAAATCCATTTAGTGCTTATTTATAGAATTGGTTATGAGGTTATTGACACTTAGGAAAATAAGGTTTTCTCACTGCCCTCAAATGGAAATTGAATGACTATTCACCAGTCCAACCACATATCTCTAGTTGCAACTGTATTTTGAACATGCTAGATAAGGGCTCATAATTTATAATAACACCTTATGTCTCCTGAAAGTCTGGTTGGTACTTGGGGAAAAGCAGGTTTGGTGTTTGCTTTCTCATTTTCCTGATTTGGGCTAGAGGAGTGTGAAAATCTGCCAAGTGTGACTGGCCTGCCAGGATCTTGGGGCATTCACTGCTCACCAAGCTGAAGCTGGCATTTATTTTGTGAATGAATAAACAGCTGACCAGCTGGCTAGTAGTCAAAAAAGACCATTGTCCTAATACTTGAAAAAAAAAAACCTCACATCCACTTAAATCAGGATTGTTTTATTCTCTATTAATTCTGTGTGGATTTCAAGATTCTTCAATTAATGAAAAATGTATGAGGTTAGTATATATGAATAGTGAAATCCTGGTTCAACCCCTATGATAACATCTCTGGCACTGACTTGAGTGGATCTGGGATTTTCCAAGCAATTTTATAGGAAATATCTCCAACAGCTCTGGCTCAGAACAATCCTATCTGGCTGCTGGAGCCCAGCCCACTGCTCTGTGAACTGGGAGTTTCTGACCAGGCTAAGGGATGTGGCTGCCACATTCTTGTTTGTAGGTCCAACCAGCAACAAATATAAACATGAATCTCAGAGACACACACATGGTCACAGGTATACTTACAGCTTTGAGAAGAGGTAAAGGAAGCAGCATTTTTTACTGTAGAGGTAGAAAGTCAAGCATTGAAAGATTTTGGTACTAGTCCTGCATATTTCATATCCACAGGGCCTTCAGCAGCTGTCAAGGCATAGAAAATTTAGTCTGCTTGCTCCGGAAAAATACCTCAGATCTTCGATAAGACAGTCAAGTGACCTAACTATACCATACATCCCTCCTCTCACAAGATTATCTTGATTATGCATTTGCACTTGTCACCTTTGGTGCAGCACACCACCAGTCCTCACTTTTATTTTCCAAAATATTGCCATTATTCTTGTTGTCAGTCAGACATTAGTCTACTTACTAAGTTACAACTGTGTGTCCCACTGTGATCTCCAAAACAAGTTTCATTTAGGAATAATATTGATTTTTTAACTTATTTTATTCTGCTGATGCTAGAGCTTTGCAGTCTTAAATACATGAAATATTAACTACCTTTTCATTCTGAGAAGTCAAAGTTTGATGATATCACTTTAATAACCAATGATCCCTTTATTTCAGCCTCTTTCTTTCAAATTCCTATTTCTAGGGAAGAAAAAGAGTGGAAATTTTCTCGCTAGGTTTTAAGTCAAACAAACCTACTTCCATGTTATTAATATAGGTCATTATATCTGACCTGTTTAGAGTTATCTATCTACCCTTGATAATGCTTTTATATTTGAGGTCTTTGGTACTGCCTACTCCTGCATCCTGCTTTGTCCTGTTGAAAATCTTCTTTTGGACTGCAGTTAGGGTTCTGTGCTCAGCTTTAAAATGACTAAGCTCACCCAGAATCCTTTTCTCTGTAAATAAATAGCATTTGGTTTTTGTTCGTTTTTTTTTCCTCGACAGTGCTTAAATGTCAAGGATTCATGACCAATGTGTTACCCTTCCACCGCGGACTCTTACGTTTTAGAATTATAGCTTCAATTCAGAGTTAGAGAGCTTCCTTGCTGTGGCAAGTTGGATGATTCAGGATGCCCAATGGAAAATTATAGCCATTCATCAGCTAGGGCTAGGGAGTCACCTTATATTATAAAACATTCAGTTTCTGGATGATTTTAAAGTGCTGCAGACAGAAATACTCCTTTTGTACTGCTAAGGGACTTTTTGGTTCAGAGGAAAGAAAAACAGGGATACGGATTTTTTTTTTTCCTTCTTTCCTCCCTGTCCTCCTCTTTTTTTTTTTTTTTTTGAAACCACAATCTTCCATTATACTTTAAACAAGAATGGGTTGAATGTATTCCAGATTATAGTCTGTGCTTACTGAGTGCCTACTTTAATTTCTGAAGAATTTGACAGTTATGTTGTATATAGGCTTCCAAACATGTAGGAAGAGTGGGAACTGTGCTCTCTCTATTGATTGCTTTGGACAGAGATGGAAGAGAGAGTTGGCTTTAGGCTGTTTTCTAGTGAAAGGATGAAAAACACTGGAAACGGGTTTTTTTGACAAAACTGCTTGGTTCACTGCAGGACAATAGGAGAGGTTTTATATCAATTGCAATAAAACATATAGTTCAACAGTCATCCTACACAATGCGAGATGATTGTTGTTTTCTTTGCTAACTCTTCATGTGTTTAATCTATTTCTTTGTATCTATGGGGAAGATCACAGAGAAAAATGGGAAGGCAAGTTTTCAAGAATTGAGTCTAAGAAGCAGTTACTTTTAGCTTTTGTCAGTCTATTAGCCACTATTTTCATGATTCTCCTAAAGCATTGTGTGGTTTTTGAAAAAGTGTTTCAAGCAACTAGAATTCTGTTCAGATAGCACTGTGTGTAAAAATTTAAGGATTCATGCATTGCAGTGAGCAGGACCTCATGTAGTTAGCCAGGTGTGAAAGTAGGATTCTCAAACTAAAGCCAGTAGAGTGGGAGGAACGGACTTGCATCAGTTAAGGTATCTGTTGGAGGATTCCACCTAGATCCCTAAATTGCTCCTTGCACATAAGTGACTACATTTTATTTAGTGGCATAATTTTGAGCTATAACACATGCCCACAGTAGGGACATGTAGGGATTAGTTTCTTGTTTTCTTTATTTAATTAACTTTTTTTTTTTGTCACTATATGCTAGTCTTTAGCCTTGCAGGAGTGGAACGAGTTGTCACAGATGACTTTGTTCTACATTGCATGAATTAAGTAACTAAATGACAGAGGAAGGGAGGAAGTGTATGTGACACTAGCTCTCAATGGACATGGCCCCCTTCTGGCAGAAGAGCCTTCTGAGTTTGATGTCATCCTCATTGTACACTTCTGTAGTGATGTAGGAAGAAACATTTCCTCAATCCACATCCTCTGCTCAGAGAGTTTTAAAATACAGTAGTGAAGGCATTCAAAGACAGGAAAACTGTGGTACTGAATCCCTGAGAGATAAAGATTTTAATGAAAGGAAAAAGAAAAGTAAATTATGCCTTCAGAAGGCAAAAAAGTTAAAGCAGAAAAAGGAAATTGCTAGGAACTTTCTCCCAAGAGCTGGGAGAAAATTATCCTGAATAACTCCACAGAGATTAAAAATAACTTCCAATTTACTTCTTCCACATGCCTATGGTAAAGATTACTGAATGAGTTATCTTAGATGTGTTTGGAATTCTGGAAAGGATATAGTCTTTTCAGTATTTTGAATTTTTTTGTGTTTTATTTTAATGTATTTTATTTTTCTGGATAGAGCTGTACAACCTCAAAGCTATGTCATCATACTCATTAGGTAAATGTGCTGCAGAGATATTCTGATTACACTCAAACTGTGCTTGTGAATTAAGGAAATTCAGACTTAAAGTATACATATGAGAAATGCCACTATTGTCATATGGAAAACATGAGACACCAGAGACTTCAAGAGTCATATAATTATGATGAATGCACTGGTTCTTAGAAAATCTTGAAAATTTGGGCTTTGACTTTCCTACATCCATGCTTACCCCATTACATGAAAAAGTGTGACTTTTATCCAGTAAAAATCCACTTTTTTGCTATCACTGGTGTTATTTTACTTAAAACACAAAAACTATGTAAGATGTATCTGCTTGTGTATTTGGAAAGACTTACTTTCCTCTTTTCTCTTACCTTTTTCCCCCCTCCCTCTACTCCCTCTCCTCTACTGATGGAACTATGTAAAGGAAAAATATTATTAATTTAATTTCCCATTCACAGTGGTTTTTATCCCAGCTTTCATTTGCAGCTTTAGTCAGTAACTGTTCTTTGCTGTTGTCACATGAAATTTTGAATCAGAACAAAGCCCCCCAAAACTGCTCTAAACCTTCCAGAGGGGATTTGAAATGTAAATTGCCACTGAAAATTCTCATAGATGCATATTAAACTCACTTCTGTTACTTTGTAATCATAAGCTATACATATTTCTTGTTTAGGTAAAAGGAAAACTTCCCATTTTCATTTGCGACTCTGAAATAAAGCCACTCAATATATGTTTAAAGGTATTTTTTATATCAAATTGTATTTGAATGTTTATGTTGTGACAGCATATCTTTTCTCTAAAGCATGATGATTGTAAGACAAGTGAAAAAATTATCAAATCATCACTGAGATATTTCTAAGCTGAAATCGACTTCCTTGAAACCTGTCTTGGTTTGGAAAGACAGGTGTCTGCCAAGGAAGGTAGGAGCCTCCCTTGAAATTGGAGAATGTAAACACCCTCCCTCCCAGTTATTATCATTTGGAAATTTAGGGGCTCTCAGGCAAAGATATGGGAATAGGCATTACAGTTTTTTACTAGGAAAATTAAAATGAAAATGTAGTAGGTACAAAAAAAGCAAACAAACAAACAAACAAAAAAATAGAAAACACTGACAGAGTCAGAATATGACCTGACACCCTGTTGGTCACAGTATTGGTAGCAGTCCAATCAAGTCCTCCTGGAGTGACAGATGTTGTTCTGTTGGAGCAGAAATGATCCTGTAGAAGGGTGTAGTTTTCCTCTGAAGGTCCAGTGGTGGTGAGATGGCTCCGATCTTCTTCTGGGAATCCAGGGGAAACAGCCTGTGTTGGTCTTCTGACTCTCAGATTTTATCCAGGTAGGAATGCTTGGCTCCTCCCGCTGGGTGGAGCATCTCACAATGGGATGATGTAATTTTATCAGTCATGCAGTGAGACTTGATGGCCCATTAGCAGAAGAAATCTCCCTGGGTGAAGAATGAGTTAAGGCGGAGGATGAGGGGAAGAAATAAACAACACTGTCCCACCTGGTTTTAACAGATGGTAATAGAGTATATACTTTTGGTTCCATCTTGCATAGCAACCTAAGACAAAATCAAATCTTATAACTGATGTACATATGTCTTAATATATTTTGTTAACAATAAGTAGTAAGGTAATATCTTCAGCTTTAATCAGGATATTGTTTAGCCACAAGCTTTTATGCTCCAAATTTCCTTATAGGAAAAGTCAGCACACCTGATATATAATTAAGGAAGGGAAATACTTTATTGTTCATATAATGGAAATCTTTAGAATCTAATCATTCTTAGTTCAGACTGAAGTGTTATGGAATAAAGAAACACTAAGAATGTACTTCAAATTGTTATACATACATTTAGCTTTTGTATCTTTTCCTGATGAATTCACCCTTCTTCTCTGGGCTGTGAGGTTGGAAGTTTGAGTCACTGGGATCCAGAATCTTTCATCAGCGGAAGGAACATGGTATTCTTGTTGATGGTTCCTTCCTGACTCAAGGATTCACTAGGGGTAATTTTTGTGTGTTTGCCTGCACACTTTCACATATCACTCTTTCTTCTTTAATTGGAAGCTCCAGGTTAAACCCAGATTTGCCATGAGTAGCGACTTCCAGTATGTTTGACATCAGTCTTGTGTTCTGCTTGTAACCCCTAAATGCACTTCTGTGCAGTTCCAGGTCTGTATTTCTTTAACTGACCAAGGCTGAGTTGTTTGTAATTGTTTGGCCTCTGGGGCCAGACTGTGCCCATCTCTTACCATCCCGTGTCTGCACTTCTCAGTGCTCCCCACTGTGTTTCCTCTTCTTAAGTCTGCTGATATCCTAGTCTGTATTTCTCTGAACTAGAATACCATGTGAGAGTCAAAAATACCCCACAATACATGAAATAACTGCTTGCTACTGCTATGTGCATAAAAATTATATTATGATTCTAAAATTCTACAATGACAATTTTGGAGTGGAAGGATAAATGGGAGAAAATTTGAGCTATCCCTCATGCAATAAAGTAAATAATTATTTTTTTGCGTCATCTGACAAATCAGTAAGAACAGACAAGCAGCTTTCTTTCTCAACATTGTCTCTAATTTGATGTGCTCAGAAGACCTGATCTACAAGATATGCCTTGCTGCAGCGCACAGAAGCATGCAGGAGAAAGACCACCTAACAGCAAAAGTTTTTTAAATCTAAGAAAACTGAAGAAGGTGAGTTTCGTTTGTACTGATGATTCATACTTAACCTTCGTGGTTTGCTTGCTTGCCATATGCCAGCATCATAACCCAGGGGTGCCAAAAATTACCATTGATCAATAGTTTTAAATTGCAGCACTTGAACTTTCACCTTTAATTCTGCTGCTGTAGTATGTGTTCAAACATCAGCCTTTTAGAATTATTCATTCTGGCTGCAGATAAGCGTTGCATAGATGCCTGCAGAATGTTAAACAAACATTTCTTTCTACCATGGACTAACAAAGCCAGTTTCAGTATAGAAATGTGGTGGAGCTCATATATTCTCAGTTTAAGAAGGCAGTCTGGGGACATTAGTATCTCTGTGTGGTCAATTTAAATTTTCCTTCAAATCTGATATTACAAAACTTTTTTTGAAATAAGCATAGTTATGTATATAAGAGGTGGAGTGGGTGTGATTTGATGCAGAGGCTTTTGAAATACATGCAGAAATTCACAATGACCCCAGTGGGCTCTGGAAAGGAGTCACCAGACCATATTTTCAAAGAGTGTTTAATCTTCAAAGACTCCAGACTTATCTCTGCAGTGCTGAACTGTAATGCTGAGCTTTTGCAAAGTCCTGCCTGATGTGTGAATAAGATCAGTGAGTAACAAAGGACTTTGCATAGCTAAGGCAGAATCCAACTTTTTCAGTAAAAAAAAGAAAGATAATTCTCAAAACAGATTCCCTATATGACCTCATTATTGTTATAAGAAGCAATGGTTGAAACATAAGGTGCACAGTATAATAAAAGTGATTATTTTCATCTTTTAAGGGATATGGAAGAGGGAAAAAAAAACTTCTCACTAAATTTAAGCAAATTTAGTCATAGAAACATTGATTCCTCAACTTAATTTTTTCCGGTTGAGTGTATTAGTAGTTATTCAGTGTGAGATTCACTTTTTTTGCCTAAGACTTGGCATCTGGTCAAGCTATTTATTTTTGCTTTTGTCATTCAAAAAAGTGAGGCATCTCTAGCTGTTAATGTATCCCCACCCTAATTAAGACATCTACACAGGACTCCTCCTCTGTGTTTAACTTCTACTGACTCCAAGTTGCTTAGATAACAAGATTACACTGAACACCGGTGCATGGCTAGAAGTAGATAAAATGAAGAGCCAATTTTAATGACACTCCACCTTTAATATACATAGCTGCAGTAATTTCAGAAGGAGTTCTGTAACATTCAAGTACAAACTGTGTACCTTCATTGTTGAGAGAGATACTAATATCTCTAGACTTTTTATTTTACCAAAATTGTTGCTTATTAAAAGCAAAGGAAAAAATAATTCTTTATTTTCCTATGGAGTTTAGTCTTCATATATTACCTCTAGTCCAATATCAAGACATTCTTCATGTGATTGGCAGGCTTATTAGGAAAAGGAATTCCACGGATTCATAAAGAAATTTTAGAGAAAATTGTCAGATCAACAGTAGTGTTCTGCAATTCAAACTTTTTTTTTGGTTCACTGATGCAGTGTAACATGTAAAAAGCCAGAGAAGACAGAGCAACATAGGAATTACTAGCCAGAACAAGAACTCAGGGAAAAAGTAATTAACAGTGCCAATCATAGAAGTCATTACTCTGATTCTTCCTAGCTTGCAGCTTCACAGTGCTGCCTGCTAATAGATGTTGGCTGGCATCTCAAGTATCACTGCCTGGAAAGTTCCTATTTCAAAGAAAACAGAATCTCTCTAAGAAAACTAGATATACCAGCTTTTATCATCAGCACTGCATCAGTGCTACTACTGCCTGGCCAAAAGGAAAGGCAAATATTTATGATCATTTGATGCTTGCTACACACCTTTCAGTGTTATGGGTCACTGACTGTGACTTTCAAAGTCTTTTATTTCTCATATCAGTCATAACTAGACAAAACAAATTTTCTGAATTTTACGACAGAGTGTACTCCATGACTAAAAAAAAAAAAGAAGAAAGATGGCAGATTATTTTATGTGTAAGAAAATACATATTAGTTGTTGCTATATTTTAGTCATTATGTCCCACAAAGCAGGAAATGTCATAGATCTGCATTCTGGAAATTGACTCTATATTTGGACTCTGGTAACTTTCTTACATTTTCCTCTGTTTCTTTTCTCCATTCATATACTTTTCCCCCCTCTAAATAATATGCGTTAAACATCAAATACAAAAATTTTCGGCTTGAATTTTCTTTGTCAATTTATGTAAAACAATGCTGCTATTTGCAAATCAGGTAGAGACTATTTGAAATGACATAATGTATTGAAGTATGCCTGCCACCTTTTTTTATAATTATAAAAAAAATAGTGTTTCACAGCCATTTCTTATTAAGTGTTTTCATAATGTCTATTTGTCATATTTGGAGTCTCATCTCAGCTCCCAGATATAAGTGGTTTCCTAGTCTGATCAGTTTGTAACTCAGCTTAACTAGTTTGGGTAGTATTTGGTAGAGAACTTGGCATACCATACCTACAATAACCTTCTGAAAAGGATAGGCAGCCTTGAGCCTGATTTTTTAAAAAAAACCAGCATACAAATATCTTTCCCTTTGGAGCGTTTTCTTTTTCTTCTTGAATATTGTATTTATGTTTTTCTTTATCTTCCCCAGCTGTCTGTTTTCTTTGAGTGTTATTTTAAACTGTGGATTTTGTTTGCACTTCTCCACCATATGTTCTGTTTTTTCTTTTTTTGTGCCTATACACTTATTCGTGGTTCTTCTTTCTGAAACCCTTTCACCTCTATCACCCCCTGAGACTGGCTGGTAAGTAAAAACCAGTTTATTGACAGTATGTGTGATACATTTTGACTTCCTTGAGAGCCTCTTGCTTCTTAGGTTTCTGTCTAGCTTTTATAGTGGAAAGTCATCCTAAGATTCACTTGGATTCTCCATTCTTTATTTTTACATTTGCAATAGTTACTGTGTGTTCAAGTTAGGTAAATAAGGAATTGTAGCTCAAGATCTGTAGAAGCAGTGACCAGCCACTAATATTAGTGTCTGAACAAGTTTACAAATGCACACAATCCTACACACACAGAGAACATACTCCACCCCCCACTGTTCTTTGAATACTGTTTATTTTTAGATAAAACTGATTAGCAATTCTTGGCATGCCTATCTTCACAGGCCCCTCTTTATCAGTCAAATGCAACTTAATATCTGCAGGGCTCTACCATCTCTAAGATGTGGGTGTCATATCAATGGAAAAAATAATGGTGACAATTAAAAAAATTGGTTTTATTTCAGTAAGAATTTTTAACTAGATATATTCCATTTCAGTGTTCCTCCTTTCCAGATTAAATTTCAAATATTTGTTAGACCTTTGGCATATCATTTCCACATGGAGAAAAAGATGCTTAGGTTGGAGGAGAAAACACATCACAAAGCAGATTACTTGCATCATTTTTCTGCAAGTGTTGCTCAGGATACTCTTTACTAGGAGGCTTTTTTTGGTTTTGTTTCCACTTTGGGTGGCTTGTTCATTTCTTTGGGATTACTTTCCTTAGAAAGTTTACAGAAATTCCTAAAGGCCATTTCACTAAATAGTCAAAAATAAAACAAGCCTGCATTTCACATATGGCAACTCCGTCTTCATTCTGATATGTATTTTGCCATATTTTGCTTTGTTTTCTTATAATTTAAATCTCTTTCACAACCTTGCTGGTTAATATTTTTCTCTTTGCAGATGCAGAGAAATATAGGCTGTTGCATTTGGCTTCTCCAGTCTCCAGGTCCCTCTCAATCTCATCATGTACAGGGGTGATGCCAGCTCTTCTTTCCAGGCCCTTCTTTACAAAGAGAGGCAAAAGGCAGTGCTGAAACACTGCCCAGAGAATCTTTTTGACAGAAAGAAGCACCAACCGTTGCATTTCTCCCCTGTTTTTTATTAAAGGTTACCTCTGCTGGAGAGCTATCAAAAGGAGTAATGATTCTCTCAGAGTCTGTCTGGTGTCAGGAGGTAGTACAAACAAAGGGATCACTTATGCATATTTTATCTAACCCAGTGGTAATACCATTTCTGACCTAATCAAATCCAGAGCTCACACTAAATCACTCTATAAAGAATACAGTTTGAGGAGAAATTTTGAGGTAGTCTATTAAGCTATTTTATAATCTTTACAAATCACGTTCATTTCATTATTTTAAGAAAAAAAAGAAAAAATCATGGGAAAATATGTTGCAATTACTTGCAATTGGCAATTTAGATGTCACTAATCTATTGATTCATTTGGCTGTAGTGCAAGATCTTGAATTTTTATATAAAAAATCAGCACTTTTTCAGGTGAATTTAATGTAGCTATTTTTAGCTGCCTCCCTTCCTAAAACACTTAGTGGTAGGATATTACAGCAACATTCTTGCAAGTGTCACTAAAGGGATGATGTTGTCAGTGCGTGTAAGTTTACATTCCCTTTTGACAGATGAGAAAGAAATTGTTAAAATTTTTAACCATGTCTGAAGATATAGGTTGAATTTTTTCTTGCTTCTATAATTTGCTATTCTGGCTTTTTTCCTTTCACAAGTTTATTCTGATTTTTTTTAGCAATTTGTTTTTTCACCAACGAAGTCGCTAACGATATTAGATGTCATAGATGCAGATTTAAGTTCGTTCAGCACACTTCAGATTCACACACTTTGTCCTATTTCTATCAAAGTGTGGTTAGCATATGAGAGGCTAATCTGTCCATGTTTCTATTCATGATAGCCTCCAGGAAACTTCCTTTACTGGAATGAAAACATTTCAAACAGTGAGAGATTGGAAGCCTGTGACCCATATGGCATTCCTATTGAGTCAAAAGTCTGAATACTCTTACCAGCTGATGTGACAAGACTGTAGTGAAAATGTTCACAGTCAGAAAGAACACGAACTGTTTCCATGCTTGCTGTTGCTTTGTGTTGAAAATCTTCCTGATTAAAGTGTTCCTAGGTGCTGTAAGGAGTGGTTTGATTCTGATAACTGCAGGCATGCACATATATTTTTTCCTGCTGCTATAAAGAAAATACTTTCTTTATTTTTCTGCTTATTTGTTAGAGTGAGATTTTCTACACTTTCAACTTTTGTCTTAGTCTCCCCAGTAATGAAACAGTAAAAGAAATGGCAAAAAACAAGTACAGTTCTCTGAGGTATGTTTTAGGGCTTGCAGTAGTGAATATCCATGTAGACATGCTGCCATTGATATGTCCAGGAGTTACCAGAACAAGGTCCCTAGTGTTACAATTCACTTGTTCATATATAGTTCATTTGTTCACTTCAGCTTATGCAGTGTAAACGTAGTATATTGCTCAGCATTTATCTGTTTTGGCAATTTCTTAAACAATGGTGGCTTACGTCCCAGTCTGTCAGGAAAATAATTTTCACAAAATGTACCCATCCCAACTACTGTTTAAGTTGTCATATTTTCCTATGAACTCTATGCACTCTAATTCAGATTTTTCAGCAGATGTGGTTAGATGTGAACGTAGTTGAGCTCTGTGATGGCATAAAATGCAGTCATTTCTCTGTTGCAAAGCTTAAAATTGTTGATTCCATAGCAACTGGGAAAAAGGTCGTGACAAAAACTTCAGGGTGGCAAATTTACTTAAAAACAACTTGAAGGACTATAATCACTGACACTCAAGTAGTTCTTTTCCCTTGGGATTTTCTCAATGTATGTTCCAGTATGATGGTACTCAGTTAATTACCTAATTTAATAAAAAGAGTGCCACAAACCTATAGGCAGAACAACTATTCACTGTTATTGAAAAATGAGAGCCATGGAGTGTCTTGACACACACACAAGTTAGTCTTGCTGCTAGCTGTGGCCAGCTACATACATTTCATTTAATATGGTGTTCCAGGAAACCACTGAAGCTTCATTGACTCAGGAATGTCACTGCTAAGTTTCAATGGAATGTGGTAAAAATATCATTAGGTAGTCTACAGAAGCTCATTTGTGGAATCTTGTAATATGGAAGTAACGTCAGTTAGGAATAAAATAACATGGCTTTCACCTCCCTCTGTTTTCTTCTCAAACTTCTTCCTGACATTTTTCTATCCTGATGTTCTCAATAGGTATAAATATGGAATAAATATTTAGTGACACAGTTTTCACAGTAATCTCCATCATGGGAGAATAAATTCCTTCTGCTTTGTTAGTGAATGTTTTTACAGGCATTAAGAGGGAGTTTTGATGTCCAGGTTAGAAAGAAAATGCTTGGAAAGCATAACAAGTCCTATTCGCCTGATTCAGTGGTTCTAATACATAAACCTCAAGACAGGAATTGTTGCTTCTTGAGGGATAAGTGAACTTAAATAATTTTGGAACCTCACTTTTGTGAAATACCAGGAAGGATGTTTTTCTTGAATTGGAAGATGATTCAATAGGTATTAAGAAAATCTGCCCATGGCAAGCCAATATTTATTAATTCATTTATATTAATATAAAAGTCTGTCTACTTCAAGTTGGTTATCCCCATTAGGAAATATTTGGTGTTTGTCAATGCATGTTTGTTTTATCTTATTCTTATCCTCTGAGAAAAAAAATTTGATTACTTCACATTCTTGCACGAGTGGAAATCCAAAGTTTACGTGAAAGGATGGAAGCTCTTCCATAGATGCAGACTTTCTTTCTGGGTTGTGCTGTGTGTTTGCAGAATATGCTGTATTTGGAATTGAGAAAGTCAGAACGTCTAAATTATAATGTGAAGAACACTTAGGATTTTCTCTTTGCTTTGTCAATTTCTAAAAAATAATGAGCAAAGAAATCAAAGAGACTGCAGAGATTCAGAAACACACTTTACAGGGAGGCTTTTGTTAAACTTGTGTGAAGAAGATGCAGTAGTTATACTGTCTTTCATTGTAAACATGAACTTTGTGTACAAGAATGCTCAAGCATAGTGGAAACAATGTACGTTCCTTAGAAGGTCCTGAAATGACATACAGAAGTAGTCAGAAAGGTGAACATGTGAAATGGAATCAGATAAACTATTGCCTTGGCAGGCTAAGAGAATATTGCAAGAGTATTATAAAATGGAAATGGGACCTGCTCTTAATTCCTGTTTCCTGTATAGGAAAGGAGAAGTGGAAACAAAAAGATATTGTTTTCCATATAGTTCCTGATAGGGGTGAATGATATTGTATATTGGTGGAAAACAATATCCATTTTACATGAAGATTATGGTGATTTTTGAATACTCAGAAAATTTATATAAAATTAAGTAGCATAACATAAGTCTTTTCTCCATTTTAGGACACATCTATACATTTCTAAAGCTCTGAATGTTGCTCACAAGTTCTTAAGAACACAAATTATCATTGGTCTCAGACTGAAAATGTTATGAATTCTTAGAAGCTTGGGACCTAATTGTGTGGAATGTGTGCCTTGGTTTTGGTTTTGATTTGTTTTGGTTTTCTTTGTTTGTGGGTTTGTTTTTTGTTTGTGAGAGATTGTTGCTGGTTTGTTGGGTTCTGTCTGTGGTTTGGGGTTTTTGTTTCTGGGTTTTTTCTGTTTTGATTTTGGTTTTTTCCCCTGGCATTCTGAATTGCCAGAATTCTATCTGGCTTATAAACCCACTGTTTCCAAAAGTGCTTGCAAGGAAACATGTATCATGGTCTGGCCCCCAGAGACCAAATATATTTTTTTTTCACTGAAAGCCTGAGAAGTCTTCTAGGATTCTTTGGAGATGTTATAAAGAAACAAGCAGGACATATCCCACTACTACGTATAATCTTGCCTACATATTTGTTGTAGCTCTAATACCTCAGAAAAACCTGTGAAACTTGAAATTTAAGAATATAATGTGCAAGACCAAATGTGAACAAATAGATTCAAAACCCAAAACAATAAGCTATCCCTAAACCAAAAAAAACTGGAAATCAAAAACACGTATCTGTGGATCCATCAATAGAATATGACAGAGAAGGATGACTAATATTATGTTGTCACTATAAAGCTGCCATGAAAAAGGGAAATGCAGCGTGAGGAGCTACCAGGCAAATATTGGTGAAATCATCAATGGTTTTGCAGGAAGGACTGATAAGAGCTCACCTGAACTCCTCTTTATGTGACAGGTAGCAAAACTGCGAAAGTCAACTTTTAGAAGGTGTGCAAAGTTAATTTCAGAAGATCATTTCAAAGTGCTGTGGCAAAGGGGACTGAAAACTCATATGATAGAGCAATAGGAAAATGAGCCTAAATATTAATTGTTCTCTCCTAACTGGGAACAATGGTTGGAGATGGAGTTCAACACTGTAGAACAATACTGCTGTAAAAAGACATAAGCTTGAAATAAATTAATTTAGAATGTAAATAAACATGAGTATTAATCTTCACAGGGTTTTAGAAGTTTGATAAGTTTTTGAAAAGCACTTGTTTATTGTCTAAAAAGATTTTATTTGGAACTTTATCATACAAATAGAAGGGATAGTATCTGATGATCTGCAATTACAGTCCATAATTGTGAAATTTCTACTTACTTTTTAAGGTAGGGTCTTTAAATATTCCCAGAAATGTCAGTATCCAACATTAAAATATAATGACATACATAGTTTGCCAAATGTTCATCCTGGTACAATTTTATAAGCATACTTTCTAGTCTATATAAGACAAATTCAAATTAAATTCTGATGAGAGTTCTCTTCAATTTTATTTCTGTTCCTGTTGTAATTCCAGCCTTTTACTTGGACCTTCCTATTTTTCTCTGTGATGTTCCTTCAGAGCTCATACAGCGCTTCCTGTATCACTCAGAATGTGTGTGCTTGTGAGGGCAGGTCTGACACCGGCATGGATAATAAAGCTTGCCCAGAGGTTTAGCCAGCTCCTTTAAAGTTCAGTAAAGCCCTGGTAAAGAATTACTCCCCAGTTCTTCTGCTCTATTCAAGTTAACTTTGAAACCAATAGTAAGAGATTTCAAAATTCTTCTTGAAGGGGGTAGATGTTTTTTCATGCCCTTTTTTATTTAGTGTAAAGGAAGTAGGAAAACAAGAAAGTAGTTTGTTTAACATCACACAGCAGATTCATAGGAGAGTTGTGAATAGCTACCAGGAATATGAGTCTGGCACTCAAGTCTTCAGACTGTACTGTCTTTAACAGTTTGAGTTTATACATTATTTATACTTACTTACAAAATGACAGTATTCTGCAATACTGCAGAATTAAGTTGTGCAACTTCCTGCATTTTGCAAAGATCAGTAAGAAGCAAGAATTTTGCCAGATCTGGGAGATGTTTTTCCTGCCTGAAATACTAAATCAGGAATTTCTTACAGAGTTATTCTGGTGTGCAAAAGGACACACTAGGCAACAAAACATCCCCTAAAACTCAAATTTGCAGCATCTAAATTACAGTATGTTGATTGTTCTTTTTGTCAGTGGTACAAAAAATTTGCAGCTTAATGTTTCAGTAATATCAAAAAATAATGATACAAATAATTTAAGTAATATAAGATCATCAATAAACTTTGTGAGATAATAAAAATTATATTAATGAAATAAGAAAGAATTGAGGTACATTCTTGCGCTTACATGACATTCAGTTTCCTTTGAAGTGCATATCAAAGAGCCTTTGAGAAAATATGCACTAAATGACCACTTAACAGTTCTTTTAATACATCTTAGGACTAAAAATTATTTATCTATTTATTTATTTATTATATGTTATAAGTAGTAATGCAAGAAATAATGCAAGTAATCCAAGAAGGATTATTCTGAGTTTCAAATAAACTATTTGGCCTAATAAAATTCTGGGACATTTTGTTCTTCTGAAGTGAAGAAAAACATTGCTTACATTTCAGAATGGAAACAAATTAAAAACAGGTGCCTCTTAAGCAATAAAAATCTAATTATTTTCTAAACTTGCATTTGAGTGTAACATGCACTTTTTCATTGGAAGCTAATATATTTTAAACCTCTCAGAAGAAAGAGAGAAACATTTAAATTGCTTAAATGAAAAAATTACCAAGTAATTTTTGCCAAAGCTGCTTACAGGCCTCAGAATTAAAGAGAGATTTTGAAACATTAGTAAGCATACAGAAATAATGAAAGTGGCTAGATTCATTTTTGTCTATGTTACCTTTTCATAAAAACAACAACAAAACTAAATTGATCTTGAGAAGAAGTGAACACTAAAAATATTAACACAGTTCACTGTGTTCTGAGTGAAGAAGAAACATCACTGGTTCTCCCACTATCATTTTTTATTTTGTTTTTCTTCACTTCATCACAGTGTTTAAAAAGAGAGGCTTTTATATTGTAGGTGAAGGCAATGGTTTATAGCTTATTTTTACTGCTATGAAGATTAATCTATTACTCGTTCTGTCGATTGTATTTGACAAGAAGCTTCTTACACTTAAATCTTATCATGTGGTGACAGATAATTCTGCTTGTTTGTGCAATTTCCTGCTTAGCAAAGGCTTCACTATGAAGTGTCTCATTATTAATCACCAGCATTAGATATGATTTTTGTACAATATAGGTTTAAAAATAGGGAAAAACCTCCAGCAATAGCCAAACCTGTTGATGAATGTGGAAAGGATGAAAAGAAAAATATCTTAACATCACATTGAAATGGTGGCAAATATTATTTCCTGAGGAGACAGGAAATAGCAATTTGTTGGAAGCAGAGATATACTGTAAATAGAGTACCTACTTTTTATATTTCCTTACCTACGCTCCCATTAAAATTGCAAAGATAGTACACATGACACATTAGGTACATTATAAGCACCATAAAGTAGCACATCTGAAAATACTACTAGTTTTATGGAAAATATTTATGGATCCATGAGGCAAAGCAATTCATTATTGTTGTTGTACCTAATTCTAAGGAATGCAGATGTGTTTGGATTTGTGGAATTCTTTATTTAGAGCCAAGAGTTCCAAAATATCTTTGCAGGGAATCTACACCAAATCCACAGGACCTATTTTCATTCCTCCAGTGGACCTCCACCTTGCTTTGATCAGTCATTCAGCAGTGAGAGCAATCTCTGTGCCCATTCAATTTTTTTCTCAATTTGCTATCAATATCTACACAGACACTGGCTGCAATCATACTTCTTTCTCTTCTACTTTGCCAAGCAAATTAAGGGTTTGTGCACTTTCTGCCTGTTTAGATGTTAAGAATACTACAATCTGGGAAAAAATCGCTCACATCCCTTCTCTTTTGGTATGAGTGGCAAGACAGAGTAATAAAGGAAAGGGTTTATGTGAGGAAAACTACTACAATTATTCTGTTACTGGTTTTGCTTTATATGAAAATTTATTTGATGTTTAATTTTATTTTGTTAAGGATGGCTTTAAAGCACTGCTGTATTTTAAAAGGAAGAATTAATATTGAAAATATTTTGTTCATGTTTTGGACAACTTGGGAGATAATTTATTATATTCACAAGAATTTAAATTTCTTTTAGTGTGAATGTCACTTCTCTGGTATATGAAGATGTTCAACATTTATGTGAAATATTTGAAAAATCCATTCTTCTATCAATGCATCTACAAGGAAGAGTTTGCTGTTGTGACACTATAAAACCATTCTCCCTGATTTTGGAGTGGCTCAGCTGAGAGACGTTTTAATTTTTGCATGCAGAGAGGTTGAGAAAGGAGAGCGGAGCTCCAAGGGACATCAAAGGACATAGGTTTGCATGGAGCCAGCCAGCATTTGGGTGGGGAGGCCAGTCAGCCTGCACCTTCCCCAGAAAGGTTGCAGGGTCCCAAGAAATTTAGTGAAACAATTTGTCAAGTTTAATTTACAGATAAATTTCCTGTTTGAAGAACAAAAGTTAATAATTTCTTGCTTCCCTGTTGCAAAGCCTGCTAGCTGATTTATCTTTTCTCTCTCTCTCTCTCTTTTTTTTTTTTTAAATGACTCTACATCTTGTAACAAAATAAATACAGAAATACTAGCACATTGTACATTAAATGACATCTAGGACCTAGTCCATCTCATATATTGCAAGCTGCTTCAGGATACACACAATGCATGCAAGGGTATCTTAGTCACTAAAGATGAATATAAGAGCCTTGTCATTATAATGATACACATCCCTAAAGAAGAATTTCTCTGATGGACCAGATTTGACACTGATTTGACACTGACTGAACATAGATCACACACAGGTTTAAAAAACGTTGCAATATTATGAACTATCGCAGTGCAATGGCGAATTACACCTGGTATAAGACTTTGGTTATAGAAAAAGGGGAAAGGTATAGATCTACATAATTTCATGTGAATACAACTATATGAAAAGAATATTGAATAATTCCAATTTTTCTCATGAAAGATTTCTTAGTTATTGAAATAATAGCTTGCTTTTGTCATGTCTAAATGCTTACTAAGAAAATGAAAGAATTTTATGACACCTATAAATTGGTTTGAAAAAATTTCTACAGCTATATGCAATGATAAGCATGGGATTGTGTGAAATATTGCTACTAGGACATTTTTCATTTTTCAGGCATAGAGCATTAATTGGAATTTAGGATACAGTACCATGACTCTCTGTTCAAGCTTAGACAAATTTCTCTAGTGGTTGCGAGGGAATTATTTTGATGACATACACTAGAGTAACTTGTTAATCTGCTGGCAAATACTTGAGAAGATTTTTGGGGTTTATAAAAGGTAGCATGTCATGCATGTTAGCACATCTGACCTAAAATCTGAAGAGCGTCACACTCTTTAGCAGCTTGAATGAGCTTTCTGAGCTGAGATAGTGTCATTCTGAAGGGTGAATAAAAAGTGTAAGATCTTTCAGAAAACAACTTCTGCTGAGATTTCACACCCATAGTCATCCACTACTCATGGACTCATACAAGCTTCACTCTTTCTGCCACAGTGCAACAACCATGTCTTGAAATATGCTGATTATAATTTTATTGTATATTCTGATATTACCTTCAAGGGATAAAAGCCCTGTAAAAAGAAGTGGGTGGAATGAATAACACATGAAGGCTAGATAACAAATTTATAAAATAATTTCCTCTTCTAATTTATGTAAGATTCTCTGTGAGATGTATACTCTGTCAGGTAGAAAAGCCACTGCTCAGCAACTCAGCTACTGCTCTGACTTTTAAAAAAAAATTTAATATTTTCTGCTCTCTGGATTAGAAAGGCTCTCTTGTAGTAAAAACCAGATTATCATCTAATATCTCCATAAGATAATGTTGGCAAGCATGTGAAGAAATGGATATGGAGAAAAAACCACAACTCTGTGCCTCTTGTGCCTCTTTAAAAATATCAGACCAAAAAGACTTGAGTGAGTACCAAAGGATATCCAATGATTGTTTCCATCACTAAATTATTCCACAGTCATCTTCAGTACATCCATGACCACTCTGTAACACCTCTTTGCTCCTGCCCTCTAGATAAGGGGTTCATAAGGCATGTCTGTGAGCTAAGCCTAAAGGTCTAGACATGTGAAGATACTCTCAAAAATCAGGATGTAATTTATAGCTCTAAGATTGAGAGGCAAATCTGTTTCAATGGATTCAATGGATAAACTGTTAGTTGTGGGTTTGCTCCAAGTTAAGATCTTAAAACAGGTTGCTCCTTTGGCAATACAACTACAAACTGCTGAAGTGCTTTAAGATACTGAAATAAATTGAATTCTTTCATGACCAACACTGGGAGGTTTAATTTTTTTAATATATTTTTATATTCAGATCTATTCACAGTCAATACAAATCAAGATAATAATTATAGGTATGGCATGAAGATTTCCTTCTCTTTTTTCATAGTTTTTTCTTCTCTTCCATTTGTGCTTTATTCCTATTAACCAAAAAAGCCTTTTTGAATTCAACACCAGGAATATCTGCTCAGACAGAACTTGGGAGACATGTAAAATTCATAAATTTTGCCTTGAACAGTGTCCTAATCATAGCATTTGAAAAAAATGGTGTCTAACAAAAGAGCTGCTGCCAGACATGGAAAGCTCATGATGACCCTATTTCCAGATAACCATGGTAATGACAGCTAATGACCTTCTTGGGATACTAAAAGGTTTGTATTGATTTTTCAGAAAATATATTTCACATAAATACTTCTGATTGTAAGATGATAAGGGACAACTTGTGTATTGACATTTTATGCATCATTCAAATCTCACAAAGCATAACGTGTCTGTTATTTTTGGAAACCAATTAATCCCATCAGATATTCACAAAGTGGGTCACAAGTTAATTAATAGTCTGAAGAAGTGGCAAATTTAATTAACGCTAAGGACTTTTTTCCCCTGTAAATACAGTTATGTGAATGGAGTTCTGTTGTTTGTGAGATGAATGTAAAAAATGCATATATAGCCCAAGAGCAAAGCAAAGAATTATTGCACACCTTGCTAAACAGTGGCATATTGAATAATTTTCAAATGGAAATGGAATTAAGAGGCATAATATATTGAAAATTAGACTTAATTATCAATGTTTTAAAATTTAATTTTCATGAATGAATTCAGTGGAAACTTGAGCCATAAAGCAGAATGTAATCTGCTTTCCAGAAATTCAGAGACAAGAGAAAAAAATTACTTACCCTGCGTTCCATGCTATGTCATAGGCCTGAAATGTCTTAATTGTAAGTAGATTTGAGGACTTTCCTTCTGCCTAAAAGGAAAAGAGGATTTTTTTGTACCCTTGCAAGAAGGATCATGAGAGATTTAAGTGGGATTTATATAGCAATTCTCCATTATCTTAATGGTGCAATTGTTTTAGCAATGAAAAAGTATGGAAGGGTTATTTTGATACTGCTCATAAATAAAGATGCAAACCTCATATTTTAGGATTTGAAACTGTTGGTTTTTCTCCTTAAGACTGACCCTTCTCAAATGGATATTATTTACCTTGCATAGGGTTCTTGCCTATAAATCATGGTAGCATGCACAGTCAGATGGAAAGCAAAATCTTTAGATTATCTAGTACAGTGTATGTTGTCTTTTTCTTCTGTATTTTATCCACTGATACACATAATCAAAGTAGCACATTGAAGCCATGTATTAAATGATTTAATCTAAAATTTAATGCAGCACTGCATTTCCTGTCAGAGACACAGCAGGGAACCTCTTTAGCATAACACAGCAGAAGGGATAACAATGCTGTTAATTAAAATTAACAGAGAATGGAGGAGTGGGAAGAGTTAAAAGGAATGGCTTTATTTTTCTACAAGACAAAATTTGGCAGAAAGATATGGGAGGTTAACAAATAAGTCTGTATTATTGGGAAGCTGTAAGTAGCAGACAGGAATGAACACTAGTAGGTCAGAAGCCAAATCAACCATGAATTATCATCATACTATATATAACACAGAAATCCTTGATCTCATGTTTCCAGAAGTCCTGATGTTGCATTTATGGTCACTTCTTTAGATCTAGTTCAGACAATCAACAGGCAGATGGTGCAACCAGAAATGTTAGATCCCAGTTGTAGTCATCAAAATGAAAATGGCAATGAGATCTTGAGGATTCAAAATCTGAACTGGAGTCTGGAGGAGAAATACAGGATACCATTTAAATGAGATGGGTAAGGTCATTATGTACTTAATTCAAATAAATTAATAAAGGATAAAGTCTTGATCCATTTTTTATGCTAAAAATGCATCATACAGCAAATGAACATATATGTGTGTTCAGTTTTAGATCCCTAACTATGGGGAGTAAAGTGTCTCCATTTAACTATGAAAATGGATAAAACAACACTACTAGTACAGCTTCTTAAATGTCTTAACTTGCATGGCTGCATGCAAGATATGTACAAATGAATAGTTACTGCATATCAGACAAAATTAAGCTGCAGTAACTTGCTCAGAAGTTTAAGCTCTGGAATTTGCAAGGGTGAAGGGTGGTTCAATACATTGAATGACATGAGTTAAAAGGGGAACTGCAGAAAAAGGGTGGCAGCCTAATGTCAGGGTGACAAGCAATGTCAGGTCATGCGATTGAATGAACAAGGGGCATGTTGTTGGAAATAAGGCTTATGTGAAATTCTGTGTATTGGTAGGAAGAATTGATTCACAATTAAAGAAGAGTTAGAAGCTGAATTTGAGTTGTAAAAGGCTTGTGAATTGATTGTGTTGATTGGGAGAAAACATAACTTAAAGTGTCTATCTCTGGCTCACGTAGAAGGATATTTCTGAAGTAAAATGTGACAAAGATTCCGTTGGGTTCTAGAAGAAAGGAATGTGCTATTAGATGGTCAACAAATTTTACTCAAAACTTGAGAGAAATGGCTACAGATCTTATCATAACAATATTTTGCCTTATATCTGGGGAAAAAAAAAAGATTCAAAAGGTACTCAAATATTGCCATTATGTCTGCTGGTGAAAACCTCATATCTTGTATCCGGAGGCAGTTCTTCTGGATAATCTTCAAATAGAAGCCCTACAGTTCCCCTGAGATGCCTGAAGGGAATTACAGGCAGGGAACTTTTTTCAGGGTGAAGTGAATTGTTATCAGTCTTGCCACCTTGTCAAAGGCGCTGAAAAGACCCTACAGAGTCGTGCTGGTTATTATTTCACTGAAACACTTGGAATGAAATTTGTTTCTGGAGTACAAACAAACTTGTGCATGTACAGCTAACCACACTCTTCTACCTGAGCTATTAGTTAAACCTACCTCAGGCAGTGTGATTTCTCTTCTTCACAATTTGTTTTACTCCCTGTTTGCTGATAGCTCTAATAATCCCGAGGCAGAAATGAAAACATCTCTAGAAGGAAAGATAATTATCATAATTATTTACAACCTGTGTGCGTGACCAGCTGATATGTTGCATTTTACAATTTTCCAGATGTTATGCCAGTTCTGCCAGGACTTAGTTGCCAAATCCTTCTGCAACATTAGGTCCAATAATATGAAATATATTGTTTGTGAAGCTTCCAAACTATTTTTTCTGTGGGTTTTTAGTCAGACTGCTACCATAGTTATCTTTTTAGAACATGCTGCAAGCACTGAAAGGAGTTAGAGGTTAGAATACCTTGAATTTAACACAATCTATATGAGAAAAACCTTATGAATGGGCATAATTTAAAGGCTGTGATAAGGCAGTAAGGCTTTGGAAAAAAGTCATTCCTTGTCCTACCACATCCTTGAAAAGATCTTGAAAATGGTTGCAACCATTTTGCAATCACATCTGGATTTTTGAAAAATCACTTTTCTGTTAGTGTTAGTTAGACAATATGTCTTCTCTCTGCCTTTGGAGTCTTTGGAGTCTTTTAGTCCAGGTTGTACTGGAGAATTCCGGCTTGCGTGTTCTCAGTTCTCCTTGCTTGCAGGGATAGAGCCATCTCTTCCAGGAGGGACCTTCTCCAGTTGAACCACATAACCTTCAGAGAAGACACCTTTTCTTTTCCTCTCCAGCTATTTAGAAAAGAACACAATGTACAGTCTCTAGTAACAAATAAAAGACTTGTTCTATTGACTAGTTATACCAACTAAGAAGCTTAAAAAAATAACTCTTAATTTCATTCACTGTGCTGTGAAACACAAGTATGAGATTTTAATATCTTTCAGGATATAAATGCCTTTGTTTGATTTGTTTTCAATGGGTTAACAGAAGTTACTGAAGAAGGAGAGTGACAGATAGGTAGTCAAACTCCTGACACAGAGTCTGGAACACCATAATGAAGATTGAATTTTTAAGCTAACCTCATATTTTTCTTCTACATCTTAAATATTTCTATTCATATCTATGGTTATTGTCCGTCCTACTGCTAACGCTACAATGCGTTTTATTCAGACTTTGCTCTACTTAATTCTTTTTGGACTCATATGTATATTTTATTATAAAATTATCATTAAAGTTTTGCTGTGTTGTGAGAAAAAAATACTAATCCGTACAAACACATACACTAGTTTTCTTCATTTGTACCCACCAGTTAGACACATATAGCTACAACATAAATGTCTCAGTCAATATCTGGATCATTCCATTCCCTTTTTATAGAGAAGACTGCAAATATTCAAAAGGAATAATTACTAGGTTTCCTTTTCTATATGGAAGCTGTATGTATTTATGTCAAATCATTGTATTGTGAATAACCAGTCCAGTTTGTTCACATGAGATATGAATATGACATTTTTTCATTCTTTTTAATGTAACTCAAATGGACACTGCTAGTGTACTGTGTGCCAGTCAGCGTCATCCATGAAGTTCTCAGTCCCTGAGCATTTTCAGGGCATGGGAACTATCAGACTCTTACAAAGGCACTAGAAGCTCTACAATGACACTTAACCGTTCCCTTTTATTCAGCGCTACTGTATGAAGAAGAGCCAAGTCTTGCTTTCAGGCAGTCTGGTACAGAATTCCTGTGACCCATCTCTGCAAACAATATAGATGCTAGTTCTAGTGCCTCGGGTCAATTTGTCTGAGGAGGCAGAGAGAAAAAGTAAGCATGGACAAACAGAAAGCTCTTGAGTTACTCTCACTTGATAGGACCTTTGTTCTCTGCTTGCCCATGTCAGAGTCCATGAAAACTTGGGGTTACTAAACAAAAACTAGAGAGATTTTAATATGCATGCAATAATGACTAAATCCTCTTTAAATTTCAGGGCCTCTTTCGTAAAGCTGATGTTTTGTTGCATGAGAATGTTTGATTAATGAGGAAAAAAGTCAAATTACTTCAAGCATCTACCCAATTCAGAAGTTCAGAAACGTTCCTCAGTAGGCTACTGTTACTGTCTACATTCTCAAATCTTTTAAAGGAGGGTGAAACAGGACAGACAGGTTTGTATTAATGACAAAGACTCAGAAATAAGATTGCAGTTGTGCTTCTGTTTGTAGCAATATAGACCAAGAATCACTTAATCCTAGACATAAAAGATTTTCCCTTGTAAACTGTTAGATAATCCTTCAACCAGATGTCAGCAGCAGAATAATTTCAAATGGATAACTGCTTATCTAAACCTACCATCAGTAGTGGCTTACTTACCCGTTCTCACTATTGGTATTCAAGGTGTTTTTTCCTTTACATAGAGCAGGAGAGAATATTAAAGACAAACAAATAAATAAATAAACCAAGCAAAAATACCATCCCCAAAAAACCTCTGTGAATTACCTTTCCCTGAAACGGATGATAGAACTGAGCTGCTTTCATAGACTGTGTTTCAGTCTACAGGGGCCCTACCATCTCTTTCTGTGGGAAGGAGGGTCTGTGCTCTGGAAGCTGTTCTCAGCATCACACATTCAACTCTTCTGTGGACAGAGAGTGTCATCTGTTCTTCCAGTCTTGTAAAAAAGGCTGTAAACAGCAAATCATGCAAGGTCAATCACCCTCTCCCTGGATGTCTGTAGGGTGTGAAGGTTTCTAGCTAGAACTGTTCATGCTCTGAGCTGAAACAGAATGGGTCCCCATATGACCATTCTAGAAACTATTAGTGCACGAGTGTTTCTAGTGAACTAGCATTTTGTAAATTATTTCTGGATCAGAGATGGCTCCTGTATTTTCTTTCTTCATACCTGGCAATACAGACCTGTCCCTAGGGACTGCAAAAGCCCAAATATAACATTTATCTACTGCAGTGTTTCTCCGGTGACAAACAAGAGGCTCTTTTTCTGAATGTTGTTTCTTCAGTTACAAAACTTGCTTTTGCTTATTGAACTTTTAACTTTGAAATGATTTCTCAGCTATATCTTGAAATACATTAGTTGAAAAAGGCACTTTATCTCATCTTTAAACAGGCAGAATACCAATGCGCAAAACTTTAGATCTTGTACCTCTGTATTTGCCAGTTCTCTGATTTCACATGATGCGTCGTCTCAAAATTTTTTGAGAATTTTTTTTTGCTTTTTCATTGTGTATTTCTTTGCAATTGACATTTTTATTGTTTTCTCACCTTCTAGGCATGGTGAATGTTTACCATTTGCTAATATGATGGCTTTCAACTTTGTATAAATTGATTTATCAAAGAAAAAATAACCATGCTAGTTACATACAATTATCTTTTATGCAGTTCTTGTTTTGTTTTTCCCTCAGGATCTACTTCAGGGTTAGGAATTTGATAAGGTTTGTGTAATGAGAAATGGAAGTATGCTGTTTTAGTTCTTAAATTATATGACAGTTACTTGATACTTGGCAGCTTCATGGGGCAGACACTGTCACATCACACTCAAAACATGCAACATAACTAGATTAAAAGCTGTATCCTTTAAAAAACCCACAGAATACGTGACAGACAAAGCATTTCAGAAAATGCAATAGTATTTCTTGATTGTAGTTTGTGGGGATCTGTTACAAAAACAAAGAAGCACACCACAAGGCTGAATTTTGTGGACTTTTCAGGGTATTATATGAAGTTCAGCAGTGTCTGCAGATTATTCAACCTGAGCGTCTGTGACAAGGACGTGCCTGTAAGGATATTCCTTCAGAGTTCATCAACAAGTACAACATGAACCTTGCATAAGTGCTGATCCTGCAATGCTAAATATTGGTCTGTGAAGTAATTGAGATATTTGGCTATCACCATATGATTTACATTTTCCTCCTTTTTGCAATGGTACTTATTTCCTTTTAAGCCAAAATTAGGTATTATATATGTCTTTGATTTTTATTTTTTAAAGATCCTATTGGTGGTTCGGTATATTAAGCCATGACACATTTGGTGGCAATAAGAGATAATGATAATTGTAGTCTTCAAGGATCACCATTCCTTAGTTCAATTCTTACCTTTTTTTTTCAAGAATTATATAATTTGGTATTTCCCAAAGAAACAACAAAGAGATGTTAAAAATTAAATTGCTTCATTGTTTTTTCCAGCACTGCTTTGATAAGCTATTACAATAATATAAATATCTTAATTGTCACTCTTTTGATCATTTTGGTACCAAGAAAGGCATCAAGAGATGACAGTATCCCAGAGGCTTGATTGCCTGTTATAAATTTCCTTACTGTAGCATTGCTATAGTAAAGGTTGTGTCAGCAGTTTCATTATAATGCCATTTTTCAAGAGGTGATAACTCAACTGTAAAGGTTGCTATAAGCTCAGCAAGGTCACAGTTCTCAAAGCCAGTTTATTTAAATTATCAAAATATTTGATAAATTAAATATAGTAATGCACATTATATAAATATTTATAGTTTAGAATTATCTATTGTAGTTACTTGTTCATTTTCTAATCTAACTCATTTTCAGATGTCTTTTATAACTGTGATATTGTTACATATTTTAATTCCAGAGCAATGCAGAAAAGTTCACTCATTGTTCTTGATAAAACCACTTAGTGTCTTCCAAACAAAAAACACTTCCAAATGGAAGCTGACAAATGGTGTTCATACTTGGACACAATATTTCATGTAGTTAACCATCACTTTATGACACTGGTTAAATATAAAATCTTTCTGTGTGTTTTAACCTCCCAAGCATATAGACAGAATATTGTAGAGGATAGTGAAGAAATGTTTTAAAAGTTAAATATGGTCATCATTGTTGGTTAGATATCAAACGTCCTGCATCAGATTCTAATAACAATTTTAACGGAATAGGATGATATTTGAAGATTTGTTTAATAAACATCAAAACACAGCCAACAAAAAAGCTTTCAAGGATTGAACTCAGTTAAACCTGAAGTACTTCTATGAACCTCTAAACTGTACCTACTTTTGGAAATTACTTTGATGAATGATGTCTGACACATGTAAGAATTTAATGTTATCCGGGTGTGTTGTGTTTATTCTTGGTTCATCCCTGAACTGATCTACAAAGTAATGCTTAATTCTGACTTCTGGTCTCTGAGACACCTTGAGTGGGTCTTACCTTGTATTTCAAATATGCTTCTGAATAGCTAATGCACTGTTTTTTATAATATCTCAGTTGGACTGTTGTGACATTCTCAGAAGCTCCACTTGACAAATTGATTTAATGGGCTTTTGATAGTTTGGGGGTCTCATTACATGCACTTCCATATGAGTATGGCATAAACTTTGAAATCTTATTGATCATGTTAGAAATACTAGACAAATTTGACTCTGGAGAAAATGTCCAAATTGACCTCCCTTGATTATGTGACCAAAGACTACAGGTAAATAATCTAGGAAAATTAACCCTTTTAAAACTTCAATTTTAAACATCTACTCCTATAAAATGAGCTTCCTATATGCAATGAGAAATGTCTTGTGTAATAAACCTGATTGATTCTTAAATCAGTTTAACTGCTCCCTTTCTCAGAACTGATTGCATGTGGTCATCTCAGTTTCTTATTATTAGGGTCTTACTTGATTTTAATCACTGTTTGTTATCTCAACTATATTTTATATGACCTGTTTTTTATGAAGGTTTAGATGGTTCTCAAGTTATAGAGTACATCCACTTCCACACTTACAGTGTTACCTGTCAGTAACACTCAGACATCAAGAGCCTATAACAAAGTGTTGGAAGGAGGTGGGTGGACTTGAAGCAATATGTGGAGATGACACTGAAGTAACTTAACAGTGATCATACAGAGTTTAATCTGTAAAATATTTTTTTGCAATGCATTTAAGTGTATGAATAATTCAGGCTAACAGTTTAGGCAGTTTAACCTTGTTAGAACACCACATCATGTATACATGCTTGGTGTGCCTTACCCCCCTTGTTTAGGACAACTGCTGTGGATGATTATTTGAGCCTGATGATGAGTTCTGAATATTGGGCTTACAGTGCTGAAATTGCCAAAGAGATGTTTAAAGAAGAAATATGGATCAAGTAAGGCAAATTAATGATGAAGTGAATTAAATATTTGCATTCATTATATAACCTAAAAATGATGTTTTACTGTTGTTTTTTTAATGCTGCCTAATAGATGTGATGCAAATGTTGATAGATTCATGGTGGGCTGGCTATCTCTTCACAGGAACTTGGAATGTGAGCCTGAGTAGATTGAATATAGTAGGTTTTCATTTAGATTAATAAAAATTATTTCCGGTGGTAAGCAGCTGACTCCTGTTGAAAACCATTGGGTTCAGCAGCCTCACTTCCAGTTAAAACACCAGGAGTCCACCTCACAGAGCATTTTCTGCTCAGAATAAGGTAGAGACAATTAAAAAAATTTAATCCAAAAATCCCAGTTATGTCTTACCTTCCATCAATTTTTATTTACTGTTTCAGCCAAGACAGTTTATTATATCATTAAAGACTTTCACAGATACAGAGGTCACAATATGTACATTTTTAACAATTCTTTGAATGTGTTATATCTTTTATTTTTTTTTTCCAACAGTATCTCAATAGGCCTGTCTCATTGTCCTAGACAGTATCATCCACAATATTACCTTTTACCCTTGCGTTTATTGATTATACATCAGAATATACAGCATCCATAATGTAAAAAAACCCTGAGTCTTTATGAAAGGCAGACAGTATTTTCTGAAGTTATGATCTTTTTAGAATGACCCACTGCAGGCACACTTTGGCATTTAGGGGTAGCCATAAAGAATGACACAAAGGTATAATGAACCCCTAAAGAATGACCATGATGTGTGCAACCCCCAGCACCCATACACATACAGACAACTTGATATAGACACAAAATATTTGCTCCTCTGAATGTTCAAGTTAAATCTTTGAGATTTTTTAAAATTTGTGTTGGATTATTTAGTTTGAACTAATCATACAATCACATTATTATTATTATTATTATTATTATTATTATTGTTGTTAATATTACTAAGATATTTCAATGCATATAGGGGAAATAGATTTTTGATTAAAATTTATCTTATCTCAAATAACAAATTTTTAAATTGTGTTTAAAGGGAAAATTTTTAAATGAAGTGTTTATTTTCTAGCTTCCATGTAAATTTAACATTAAAAATGTGTTTACTCTTTCCTCCAAGAAATATTTCATTGGGGAAAATGAATCACAAATATACACATTTTATTAATGATACATTTAAAAATTATAGTACTTTATATATAGGATATTCAAGGTCTAATAATATAGGAAAGCAACCAGATTTTTTTTCAACAGTTTTTTTCTACACTATTGTAATTAATGTAGAAAATTACATTAATGTAATTTCTACTATGAAATAACACATATTTCTATTTGAAAAACTTTCAGACAAAACTAGGTGATTAGGTTGTTTTTATTGGATGTTATATTGTTAACTGTTTAACAAGAATTCTTTTGCCAGTTACAAATTTTTCCATCAGGGAGCAATAGTTAAATAGAATGTAAATGAAAATTAAGTTCAGCATTACTAAAGTGGGCCTTTGTTTCTGTACAATGTAACAATGTTACTACTTACAATAGTAACATTGATCATTCCATACAGCACAAATATTTTGTATTTTGTTTCTACTGCTTTATTAGTAGATAACCCCTCCATTTATGAATGAGAAGTATGATAATTTAATTAATGTTTAAATTCTAGGAGCTGCTGAAGATTGCACATAATCCAATTACTTTTTATTCAATTATTTTAATAGCAAAACACTTTGCTATAATTATGCTTAATCCCCTCATTTTTCTCTTCAGCTGTTTATCAAGGGTCTGTATGATATCTTTGAGGAAATCATACTGGGGTATAATTATCAGCAATCCCCAATGGAATTAATGCACTAAATAGTACTCAATTGTGAGCAACATTGCATTGCTGAATGGGTTGGTTTGAAAGAATGCACTACATAGTTTGAAGTTTCTGAGCCACTTTCCCCAGAGTTTTTGGGAAGAGGAGACAATACAGTTATTTCTCCCACTAACTGATTCCGAACAAAGAAATGCTAAGATGGAAACTAGAACTGATTCAAAGAAAAGAATTGCAACCAGGCCCTTCTAAGCATTATGGATGTTTATTAAATTTTAAATATTAGAAATTACTTTCAGCAGTATTATATTCTCATATACATATGGGCGTTGAGCACAGGCTCCCTAGGGATGTAGTCAGAACACTAAGCCTGACAGAGTTCAAGAAGCATTTGGACAACACCCTTGGGCACATGATGTAACTAGGAGATGGTCCTGTGCAGGGCCAGGGGTTGGACTTGATGATTCTTGTGGGTTTCTTCCAACTCAGCATATTCTATCATTCTGTGATATAGCAAAGTGCTATTAGTATCTGTAATGTTGGAACCTTGACATGCAAAGATTGTAATTTCATTGTTTTATAGATAAAAGAAGTACATGCATAATTGTGTCAGACTCTTGGAAACTATCAAGAAATTATCCAAATTTTCTTTTCTCATTGTGTGTTTTTTTTAAACAGAAATAGGTGCATCATATGTAAGATGCTCTGTTTGCAGGAACGTCCATCACCTATTCAAGAAGTTCAATATTACATCCTGTTGCTAGGTTAAATACTGTCTCCTTCTGCAGTCTTATACAAACCCAGCATCTTGCCAGACTTTGAGTCATAAAACACAGACAAGAAAAAAACTGAAGTTCCAAACTTGAAAATAAATGTCTATTGTTCAGATCCTCACATTGCTGACAAAAGGTGCAATATTTTCGAAGGATGTTTATCGAATCTGAAAAAAACTGTCATTCACCTTGTGAGAATTAAAGTTTTTCTAGTTTTAGAAGTGTTAATTCTTGCCCAACCATGTAATAAAATGTGCAATAAGAACGCCTAATGATTCCTAAGTAAAAACATCAAGAAATAAAAAGATGATTTTAAAGCTTATAAGTATGTGTCAAAAAGAAGTTAAGAAAGAAGTCACATAACTTTCTTCTCACTTTGATAACCTACATGCAGTGTTGCAATGCAGCAGGAAGGAACATTTTTGTTTTTCTAAATGTGGCACTGTAACATGTACCTATCTTTTGCATGTTATATTTCATGTCTGTGAAGTAAGGTGTGGTGAAGGAAGGAATGAATTCACCATTACTTTTAGTTTTGTAACCTTGGATAATCCTTTCAAAGCTGAAATACAGACACCATGCCTCCCCAGCACTGCCAAATTTGCAATTGGTGCGATGGAGAAGCATAGATTCACCCATCCTTGTCTGAAATAGGGTAAATGTCAAGGTAGGCTCCTTTAGCAGTCAAGACAGTAAAAAGTCATGGGTATCTGGAGCAACATATATTTTCATCATTCTCCATTGACTCCAGTGACAGCTGAGTGTGAGTTAAAGTTAATCCTAACTTTAGGATTCAACATTAGGTATGTCCAGGCTGAATCCAGAGACAAAGGTTATGGTCCGTCAGCCAATCTGTCATGAGTGCTTTAGATCAAAATCTTAGAATTTTTTGGTCATATGTCCTGCCATGTTGTTTTCCAGTCTGTCTTTTTGAGGGATAGTGGAAAGGCAAGATGTTACGGTTTCATTTTACTACTTTTTTTCAGGGACATAATCTTCCTTCTGAAAACATGTCTGGAAACAAGTGTGTTTTGCCTGAATTTCAAGTTTGACTCAGGAGACATAATGTAAAATTCTGAAGAAAAAAAGATTTTTTTGAATACATACAAAAATTTTAGCAGATACTTACTGAGAAAAAATTAGGTTTAATTTGTCTTGGATAAATATCACATTTACTCCAATCTCTGTTCTGGAAAAAATATTTGGAGACCTCATTATCTTCACTCTGTTATTTCTAAGGACTTATGGCTACTTCATGAGCACCCTCTTACTACTCCATTTCCACAAATATATATCTATATTTAATGTCTATTACCACTCGGTGTAGTAGAAATGAAATAGTCCTTCATTTGTTACTTATTGTGAAAATATGTCAAACTCACACTGTTTTCAGTTCTTTCTTCCATTGTTTCTAAATAGGAAATGGAAACCTAAAGAATTTACTGAAATTGAAAATTAAATCAATTTAGGACATCAGGCAACATGCAGGGTAAAAGACAAAGCTTCCACGGAATTAAAAAAAATGTGGCTGATATAAAGGAAAACAGGCACATGTCACTTCAAATTTCAAACTTCCTAATGCGGTGATATGAGGGTGTGACTGCCAAAGTGGAAATAATATCACCTGCCAGTTTGATGCCATCCATGACCATATTTTATTGAAGGAAATATAAGCGTGAAAGAAGTAGATTCAGTATTGATTATGATCAAAAAGCTTCTGGCCAGAGTGGTGTTAGTTGGCTGTGTCACAGCGGCAATTACACAGCACTGGTCCCTGGAGATTTTCACCTACTTGTTAGATGAAATCAATAATACCCAGACAAGCACTTAAATGACATTTTAATGTTTACAAAGAACATTACACTTCAGGGCTGCCTTTGAAAAAGTTTCTAACAGTGATGGAGAGGGCAAATGGAGGGTTCTGTATAGCAGGCAAAGGTGCTTACTTTCAAACCAAGTTATTAGCTGTCATTGGAGGGGGCTTTGCAAAGACTGTATGTAGCTACCTAGGATAATGGATAATTTTGACAGAAACAAACTGTTTGCAAGTGTTTTGAGGGCATGATAAGGGACAGATATGAGAAAGGAGAGGAGTTGGAGGCAGCTGCACCTTCCCACCCCAAGAGATGGTACAACCCAAGATGATGGGACCAAAATACGCAAGTTGGCAAGTGGGAGCAGTTAGCTGCATTTCTTTCAGTGCTGTCTCTTTTTATTACAAGAAAAAGATACATTTTAACTTCAGTTTCTTTTATGCAGAATGCAATTTGGCAGATAGAAATCTGACTTAGGTTGCTTTTAGTGCCTTTATTTCAAGACAGCTATAATTTCTGCTGGAGATTCAAAGTCACAAATCCACCTCCATGTTCTTTTCTGAAAATTCTCAAATGCCTAGAGTTAGATAGGCACCCAGGCATGTCAAACAAGGTACTCACTTTGTCTCTTTTGTGGCTTAACTCCAGTAACAGCTAAGCCCCACAAAAGTGCTTGCTCACTTCCCTTCAAATGGTTGTGCTGAGATTTGAAAGAGAAGTGAGAAAACTCGTGAGTTAAAAGCCAATTATATAGGAAAAGCAAAAAAAAAAAAAGTACATATGAGCAAAATGAGGAATTCATTCACTGCTTTCCATCAGAAGGCCAGTGCTTAGCCATCTCCGTACAACTGCTAAGAAAATTAACTCTATCCTTTCCAAAAGGAGTATATCCCCTTCAGTTTCACCACGACTTAGGAAGAAGGCTGTTAAGTCCTTGCATTATGCCTCAGTGTGTCTGTGCTGCAGGAAGAAAGAAATTCTTGCAGCCTGAGATCAGCTGCCTCTTCAGACAAACATAATTTAATCTATATCCCTATTTTTTAATGGAAGTTCCTGGAGTACTAGGCTAGTGTCCAAAGCCAGCTCAAGCTCAACCTTCTTATTGAACATAGGCCAACAAGGCTTCTCAAATATTTTAACATTCCTGATGTAAAAAGAAGTTAATTGTAGTTTATTTTGATTGTTGTAGGTAAAAGTATTTCACTACCTATTTCTTCTCGAGAAAAAAAAAAAGAAAGATAAAATTAAACATGAAAAGAAATGGGATTATCAGAATCCTTCCCATTGTAGCTCAATATTATATATGTAATTTAATTTCTGAACATGAGGAAAATATCAATTCAAGCTGTCTTTTTCCATATTTATACATCAGTGTGGACTCTAGAGTGCATTTGCTGGAGAGGTTATTCTCTCATAATATTTTTTTCTTCTTCAGGTGAAAAAAAAATATTGAAAAACAAAATAAAATATGTGCATTTAATCTGCAGTAATTCAGATCTGTAAGAGTGTTTGTCATATGTTGGCTCAAAAATGCATCTTTTCATAATACAAGCAGAAATTCAAATATCTGGCTTTTAAATGAATCTGATTAGATGGACAAGTGATATGAGAAATGTCTAATATCTAGTTGAACCATGCAAGTTCTGTCACAGTTCTGCCAGAGTGAACTGAAAAGAGCCATTAATGATCAACCTCATGCAATATTCACTGCTGCTACATCAAATGGGTCTGTTTGTTATACTAACATAGCCAGTGCCAAGAACACCGCTGTCTTACAGTTCAGTGAACAATGGTAAATCAGTCAATGACTGCCCTCTGGAATTACTGCATCTACCAAAAAACATTTTCAAGCATCAACAGAATCTCAACTTTCCTAGCTTGTCCAGGAGGTGCAGGGGAACAGAGAACAATGTAATTTCTGCTTGGTTTTTAACAAGCAATTGAGGAGGCAGGGAACAGATTTTTTTTCTTTTCTTCTTCGCCTTTATAACTCACGAAGAAAGACTAGAAAGAGATCACTGGAGTTAAAATTTTCAATATTCTTCTTGTTTGCTTTTTGCCTCTGGAGGGGTTTAATCAACTATAGAGGACTTAACATACTTATGCTTAAGAATTCAGTTTATCTCCTTCATAGAAACATGGGTACAAGTCTTATAAAGAAAGATATGTGATGTTTGCATGGACTTAACCATGGTTGTGTCTTTCAGACCTGGTTTGAGCATGCCCAGTTTCAATGTTAATGTTGGGTATGCCCTTGGTCTCTGAATGGCCTCCACCATCACAGCCTTTATTTTCTGTAATGGAGAAGTATCAGTCAAACTGCTTATGACAAAACAAAGTTTAAAAAAATCCCCCTGGATCAACAACTCAAAAATTGTGTATACAGCTAGGAGGAGAAAGTTCTTCTCACTGCATGTTTCAAAATGCACTTTATTTATCACTTTGGAGGAATAAAATACTTACATATGAAATAACAACAAACCCCTTAGACAAGATATTTAACACAGCACTATACATTCTCTCTCACATGATGTGATATGTAACCAGGGAAAACCAGAGTTGATATTTTCCTTAAAAAGCACTACAAATAAAATGTATCCATCCCCTCACCTCTCCACCAATAGTAAGCAATTCTGTTTTGTCATAAAGAATAGTGACTTCAAAAAGGGTACTTTAAAAGGCACCCTTTAGACAGCCACCTTTTTGAATGACAGTGTGCCATGCTTAAATAAAATTAGTTTCTATAAAATCAATTATAACCTTAAAAATAAAGCAGTTCATAAGGATGTTTGTTATGAAGTCACTAACACCATGTATTAAAATGCTTATTATAATTCTGGATGTGGATGCCTTTTCAATTTGGAATATTAATAAAATAATTTTTTGTTAGAAAATACTTTTGCAGTTAAAATATTATTTTTAGATTTTCATTAAAGAAAAAATATTTTTCCTTTCACATATTATTTCTTACTCACAAAAATCATGATTCTATATTTCCCACAGGTTGCAGTATTTTGCATTCATTTTGTATTCTAATAGCTATATGTGGTTGTGTGCATTAAAAAATTGAATATGAACACAGCAGTCATCAATGAACTAAATCCTCGGATCTGTTGAAGTGGGGACCAGGAGCAAAACTCTTATTCTCACATATGTGCATCATCAGTACTGGATGTGATCCTGAAAAATACTCAAGTCCATTCTGCCTAGCAAAAGAATGTGTATCACTTCCAGTGTTTTGAGTAATGCTATTAAAATAAGTGTTTGGGGGTTGGTTTGTGGTTTTTTGTTTGTTTGTTTCTTTCTTTCTTTCTTTTTTTTTTTTTTTGTTTGTTTGTTTGTTTGGTGGAAGACCTGTGCTTTTGAAAAGAAGTGCCTAATCACCTCTAATTTCTAAACTTGCCATTGAGCAGCAGATAAGATGCTTGCTAATCTACATATGACCATCTGGGTCTGCTCAGAATTATTTAATTAAGTTTACAGAAACAATGTTTGATTCTAAACAGTTTTTCATTTGAAAATAATTTTGAAGGAGAAGAAGGTGTCATCAAACAGAAAGATTAATATGAAAATGAAAAACTACAAGATATAAAATCCTAATTACATACTGTCAAGTACTTCCAATGCTCCTCTATTTTTTATATGCATTTTCATTTATCTTTTTGCAACTCAAATGTAAATAAAAATTCAGAACACTCTACATAAGAAACAGAGGCAATAAATATTTCTTTTTCACCAACATATATGCCTCTGCAGGACACAAAGCATTTATGGATCAAGCTCATTTCATTCAGGGTGCAAGGGTTGTCATATTTTGCTCCTTGGGAAATACTCTGATGAAGTAACTAGTATCCTGTTTGAAATTTTGTGACCATTTTAAAGGAAGAAGCCTCAGGTTAGAGTATTACAACTTTGTCATGTCACTGACATGATTTCTAGAATAATTTGACATGGTTTTGTGTGTGTTTGAGGTATCCTGTGGTAATGTGATTCATATGTGTCCATGTGAGGGCACGTTTGCATCCAGGTTTGTTCGCTGGAGGAACAGCACAATCTGGATTGTAGAGAGCCTCTGGAGATCATTTGGTCCAGTTCCCTGCCCAAAATCAGACCACAGCTTAGAGTCACAGTAGGTTACTCAGTGCCTTGTTGAGTTTTAAATATTTCCAAGGATGGGAATTCCACTACCTCTGCAGTCAAACTGTCCCAAGGTCTAAACCTCTTTCTAGTGATTATGTTTCCCTTTTATTGAATCACAACTTCTCTTGAAGTCTCTTGTCTTTCTGCCAAGTGTCTCCAAGTACAGCCTGTCTCTGCCTCTTCACAGCTCCCATTAAGTTTTCAAAAATAATGTTAATGTCTTTTAATTTTCCCTTTTCCAAATCCAATAAATCTGATCTCCTCAACTTATTCTTGTTTGTTATGTCCTCCAGCCCTCTACCCATCTTGGGGATTTCTCTCTGGAACTGGTGCAGTTTTTCAATGTCTTTATTGTATGGAGAGTCCCAAACTGGATACAGCTCTCCAGATGCAGCTTAGTGAGTACTGAATACAAGTGGAAAAACATTTCCTTCCAGTCCTTGTATGTGTTCTTGTTCCTGCAGTCCAGTATATGATTAATCTTCATCATCAAAAGGCTTTGCTGACGCACGTCCAAAGTGTTGACTGCTGTATGACTCCCATGTAGTTTTCTACACAGCTGTTTCCTAGTCACTTGCTACCCAAGATTTAGGACAGAACTTAATCCATCCCAGGCACAAGATATTGCATTTGCTTTCACCAAACTTAGTGATTCCTGCTAGCTCAATCCTCTAGCTTCCTGCAGCTGAAACTCTCCATTTGTTTCCATTTACAAATTGCCGAGACAATTCCATCCCATCATGTTGTTGAGACACTTTGCCCTCTATATCGATCTTCTATTTTGAATAAAAGGGCAAATACCTTACTTAAACCAAAAGAAAATTAAGGCCCTACTTGTTCTATGAAATAGATGCTCAGGTTGGGGAGATAGATCCTCAATGATTTCCTGATGGAGAGAATGGAAGAAGAGTGAAGTCATATCTTTAAGGGGACTAGAAAGTCTTATACTAGACTGGTACAACTGGACATAACTCTGGGAAATGCTAGCTAAGAAATTGTCCTAGATGTCACCAGGAAATCCAGACAAGAGGTACAAATCCAGGATAAAACTAGTTTAATTACCTAAAAAGCTTGCAGTGCGATTGTTTTTAAGCTAGCTGTAGACTTCAGCAGTTTCAGAGTTTTACCTAAGTAACTGAAAGTATTGAATTTCATGGCAACATTCATTAAATGTTCTGGTGAAAATTCGCAGGTGCCTGTCACATCCAGAGGTCTTTAATAATTTTCTTTTAATCAATTTTAAGAAAACTCCAAGTTAATTAAAACAGTAACAATAAACTGCATATGGTTTTGTTTGCTTTTTTATTTAACCTCTAATCCTAGTATGTATAGAATTTAGGTATTCTAAATTGTCCAATATATATGTATTCTAGACTTTACACACATTTCTGAAAATGTTTAGAATATTTGGTTTGATTTTGCTTAAGATTATTTTATTTGGTTTAGCTTGTTTTTTTTTCTTATTTGGACTGGTTATTCTACTACTCATTCTGTGGTGATTGCCTTCCCATATTTTACCGAATGTGTTTGGATTTTAAGTTTGCAGTACAGATTCTGTTAATCTTTTTGGAAGGTCTGCTATCACCTGCAAAGACAGCAGGCTTGCCATGAAATAGCTGGCTGATTTTTATACTGTTCAGTCTTTATATTGCCTAAAAATGCATTGGATTTTGTCCAAGTGGGTTACCACCAGGGAAACTTCTCATTCAATATTAGCATTCTATTGACAAGTTTCTTAAAATAGTATTTCTTTGACAAGATCAGTAACTCCAAAAGAAAAAATATTTGGGGTTTTCCAAGGTTTTTAATATAATTGTAAAAAAAAATGAATTGCATATTCATTCTTAACTGAAAAGTAGTACTTCAATCTAAAAATAAGTTTTATTTGCAATATTAGCTTTACATGAAGTAAAAACTCGGTCAATGAATAATAAATACTACTGGAAACCTTAACTCAGGTCTGCAACCATTTCCTACTGCTAAAATTTGTACTCATTGCTGAACAAACCTGAGAAAATTTATTTGCATTTTTTAGTGGTAATTAAGTAATTTTGCTTATTTCTGTAATATCTGAAAACAGATTTATCTTATGCAAAATAAAAATTACTATGTGATCAATGTTATCATGGTGAATATTTAAATAAACAATAATTATGGGAAATTTACTTTATAACAGAATTAAAATTAATCCTTTTATTCATGTCTAAAGTTGTAGGAGGATAGCAGAATGCCATCACAGAGATGCTGAGTGCATTAGTGGAACTAGAGCATTACTCTTCAAATTGTTCATGACAGAGCTGCACCAGCAGGCCAACAAATTATTCACCTGTGATATAGCTGCTCAAAGATGAGACAAAAATACATTGCTTTTTTGAGACTCCATCAGTAAAATCAGAGAAAATAATATTCAAATGAATCTTCATTTCTGATTCTTCTGAACCCATTATAGCAAAACAAAAGTTAACCTCATACATGATCAGGAAGACTGAAAATGTGTGGCTGTTGCATCTTGTGATGCCTTATTAGCAAATGTTTGCTTTTCTCTGATTCTTTGCCTCATCTACTGTAAATCCTAAGATAATGTAAGAATGGAACTAAGGATAAAATCCCCATTGCCATATGGAAATATTGAGTGCTGAAAGACCTTCTCCAACTTCTTAAAAAGCCAGATACGCAGAAAATCAGATTAATTGAAATCACTGAGATACTGTAGTACTTTAAGCTTTTCACAAGTGTCACAATTAGACCTGGCTTTATCTCCTCCATCTTTGTTGCTTCAGAATCTCTTCAGGAAAGATATTAGAATATATAATTTGTTGGCCTCTTCTCCAGATCTCGCTTTTTCTCTGGCAGTGCAGTGTTTTCAACAAATGATCATGACCAAGAGATGAAGAGCTTATCTGAAGTAAACAATTAAAAGCTTGGGTTTTTTTTCACCAGATCACACAGACAAAAAACAAGTTATAGTTTCTGTCAGCTATCTCCTTCTGTCAGCTATCTCCTGCTGTTTGAGTGGTGAATCATTGCTCTGTGACTGAAAAGAGTTCTTATGTGCATCACTGAGGGAAGAAGAAATCATGGCATAATTTGTACATTCATAATTTATACTTTTAAAAAAGCTTTTAATTCTTATTTAAATGATGAATTAAATGGTTATTTATTCTATCTTCCTATATTGCTCACATAGCATTTATGACACTGAAAGCTAGACTCCATTTCCACACTGTCATCATCTGAGAATTTGGGGTATCAGTTTCATCTGCTATTTTCAGCCATGATATTTACTCCCTCTTCACACCAACATACAACCCTGTGAGCAGGAATGTTGCCAAAACTAACAGCTAAGCAAGTATACATTTCTAAATGTGAACCAGGAGGTGCTTCAGATAACAGGAGCAAGAACCAGCCCAGTGACAAGACAGCACCTCCTGAATATCTGCATCTACTGAAAGAATGATGCTCTCTAACAGTAATTAGGAGATTAATTAACTTATTTTAAAAACGTGCAACCACGGAGGACACATTGGTGGCCTACTAGAAAAATCTGCTACAGCCTGAAAGAAAAGGAAAAACCACACCTCAGTCTTAAAAATTGCATCAAAGGGGGAGGGGTTATACAATATTGGAATATAACTGAATATATTAATTAGATCAGATTAGCTGCTGATGTTCTAGTTATAGTCATTATGCCCATCTTCTAGATATAATACTTCTGAAAAAGGTGAAAAACGTTCAGAGATGGAAGTGAACTTGTCCTTTTACATTTTTCCTTCACAAACAAATACCACAGGTAAATCCTGCTAAAATATTAGCTCCTTGGGCCAGGAACGACATTTTTCCTAAATGTCTGATTCAGTTCTGGGCATAGAAAAGCTTAATTCTCTTATATTGAAACTATAAAATACAAACAAAAAATTCACTGAGAGATTAATGAATGAATCATTTGCAATAAAACATATTACAGGATTTTACTCCTCAAATAAATAAGCTTGTTCCCCACAGAATATTCAATGGTGGGGCAGAGTAAATACATTAAATGGTTTGAAATAGGTGTGAAAATGTAGATTCTGTGTACAAATAACATAACTGATAATAATAGATGCAATAATATGATTGATTAGCTGTCTAGATATCAGATAAAAACGAAGTAATATGAAACTGCGTGGAGTGTTTTGTTCCATCACATTATCATTATTTAATAGGATTAATGTTGCTTGGACATTTATTCATGTATCAATCCTGGAATACGTTTAAATTTCCATTCATTTTTACCATAATAAGATGCTGGAATAAAATACAGGAATTCTGTTTATTTCCGGAAGCCAGAAAAAGACTCTTATGTTGAAGCAGATGATCAGTTTTGTAACTGAAAATAATTGAAAATTTGGTTTATTCATGCAGAAGCATGCACCTTAAGTACAGGCAACTAAATTGTAGGTAATATTTTGAAAGTTCCCAATACTTCACTGATGTCTCCCAAGAAATTATATTTCCTGATGAAGTGGCTTTGTGTATGAATTATATCTCTACTAAGCCGCCATTAATCTAAAGATAAGTAGTGTGCAAGCAACATCTCAGGAAAATTTTAACAGTGTGGGAATTGTGAATAACATCTTATTGTGTTCTTATTTTCACTTTGTCTATCTTTTTAGCCTGAAAGATTTTCATTAAGAGGTTTTCATTAGCTGGTACGTAACCTAACTGTAGAAGAGATATTAGGCTATGATATAGTCCTCATAAATTAAGAATATATATTAATAGGTTAAAAGAGACTAAGAAACCTTCCAATTTATTCAAATATTAAATCTAAAATTGATTCATAAAGCATGCCCAATAGCAGTTCACATTAATGCCTTCCCTGGTAGCATTTTTATTCTTTCATATCCAGCCTTGAAATCTGTTAATCAAGCCAAATACTTATAATTAGTGTGCTGTATTTATCTGTATGATGTCTCTTATTTTGAACCCAGAATTTCAACCCTCTATAATCTCTGTAATTGTGATTTAAGGTAGAAATGCATTGCTACAAGATAAGCTGATTTGGCTGCATAGAGCTCTTAAAATACAATGCTCTAGCTCAAATCTTTTACTCTTTTTCCATTAACACTTGAATGAAAAAAAGAGAAACAGAATGGTTCATTTGTATAACAGTAGACTACTTCAGTAATATTTCTACTACATATTTTGGTATTCAGACTTTGGACAACCCAAGCTATCTAAAATGTTATGCTCTGGGTAAAACACATGTTTCTGTTGATGTTTATGTGCAGTTTCAGCTTTTATTAACAGAGACACAGAGTTCCATTTCTGAAACTCTCATAAATACTGTTATTAACAAAGTCTAGTTTGTTTTGGTTTTATCTAGCTGTAACTGTTAAGGCAATGTAAGAAGCTAAAACAAAGACCAAATTTTTTGAGTAGACCAAATAAGGGCATAACACTGACAAATTAATTAAATTAAAATTTTAAAAACCCCTCAAAAATAATAATAATACATTAGGTATATATCACGGTTGATAAGTTTTGTAATGGCAAACTAGAAGTGATTAATTTTCAAATTGCTCTTGGCTACAAATTACATTTAATCCTGATCAAGCACATTAATTTCTAACTCAACAAATTCCTCACTGTGTCAGTTTCACAAAATGAGGAATAAGGTAAATACAGAAGATGTCCAGTGAAACCATCGAGAGTTGGCTTGAATGAAAAGACTCATTAAAATTTTCAGAATTTAGCAATGTTTAAAATGAATTAAAGATTAACCATGCCGACAAGATTTCTCTGGTCAAAACTTGTTGCCATGCATTATTTTACAAGAAATCACAGACTTGACTGGCACTTGCTTTTAATTTGACAATTATAAAGGAGCATCTTAAAATTGCTGCTCAAAACAATTATTTTCTTGAATTAGCTAGACCCGTGTTTTTTCCTTTGGAAACCTAGAAAGTAGAGATAATTGATTCAAACCAGCAACCCTCTCTTTCTGTTATGAGCAATGTAATTGAGAATGGACAACAAAATCAAGTAGCTGTCACAGTTTTCTCAGCTGTTGGCTTTGAAATTCAGGAGATGTGCAACTTGCAATTTATGTGTGATCTGCTGCTACTGTGACCAAGCAATATCACAGTTTAGTGAATAATTCAACATGTTAATTATGTAAACAGAATTTTATGAGGAAACAAAGGCATCAATGTATTTCTTTTTAAACTAGAGATTTGCCCATGGTATCTCCACATGTATTATCAGCATTTATCATCCTATACATCTTTGCACATTCTCTTCTCACACAATATTGCTATTATTTGTAATACTAAGGTATTATGTCCATAGCATTTATATAGAAAATTGGTTTTGCTCATTTCAGTGAGTCAGTGCTACTGAGGTTAAATCTGTATAAAAGATTGTCTACACTGAAGGCTTATACTGTGAAGGACTGCAAAATTAGAGAGTTATAGATCCATATATAAAACTTTTCAGCTTTCGGAATGACACAAAGTGCTCTGACTCTTCCAAACTGGAATTTTTTTGCTCATTCATTTCATTGTAAGTTATGAGTAGAATATTAAATGCTTGACCTTCATTAGTGTCCTGTAAGCCTTGGGCACTAAGTTTTGATCTTCTTCAGGATAATCCCCAATTCTGGTTATTTTGTCAGCAGGTATATTTAACATCTATTGTTCTCCCCATCCCCAATTGTCTTTTAAAAATTGATTAACTGCTTTCTTTTCTGCTATGGTTTCTTTGCTTTAAATTAGAAGAAGAGATTTTTGAGGGAAATTTTGATAATTTAAAATAGATCATTCATCTAAAATATTTTTAAACCTGTTACTTGAATAATAGAATGTTTATGGGAAGATAAACCTCTTTATACTATTTTTGATTATTCCTTTGGGTTTCTGGGTTAACATTTTTAAGATGTAAGGAGCAAGTTCGTGTTTGGAGAGCAAATTTATCTACCTTCTCTATTTCTGACAATTTACATTGTTGGCTTTTTTTTGGCCTCAACTATTGCCAATATTATAACTATTATCTTATTTCAAATGGTGTAAAGTCCTATCTTTTTCTGATTTTACCCTTGCCATAGGCCATTTAGTAATAGGGTGGATGAAGTTATAGATATGTGGTTAAAAATAGCTGCAGAAAAATCTTATAATAGATATTGCACACAATTACTGTAGCAATCATCTTCTCTGTGGTAGAAAATCTTTGTAACAAATATATAAATATTTTTTGTGCCTTCGGAAAAACTGGAAATTGGTTGCTGCATGAAAATTAGATTAAAACCAATTGTAGAAACTGGATTATTCGTTGACTGGCTCAAATCATCTAGGTGGGAAGTAGGGCAGGGAATGTGGCAAGCTCCACATAGGTGGGATGGCCACTGCTCCACACTCTTTGTAAGTGTCTTCTTTTGTCTAATAATAAAATAAATTAAAGTTGGCTAAGTAAAATTTGTCAAGTTCCTTACTTTGTGTGGATGTTATTTTAAAATTGGCTGAGTATCTTATTCTACCTTAATTTTCTAAAGTTTGCAAATAAAAGTTTGTTATTGAACTTCCTGAGAATTTTGTTACTTCTCCCATGCAGCGCCAACAGTATATAAAACTTTCCTCCCCTAAACCAGCTAAGCGGGCCACGACATTACATTGATCTGGATAGATTGCATGTGGTGCTGAAATATGAAGGATCTGGTGTTTCTGCTGACTGCTCTGTGATATTGCTGTCAGCAGAAATCCTGGGAGCGGTCCCTTCTCCAAAAAAGGAAAATGTAGCTACTGAAAAGCCTTTCTAGCTCAGTGGGATTTCAAAATATTGCATTAATTACCTCCTCCAGAACAGCTCACACCTGGTGACTTTCTGGCATAACATCAGGGACGTAGATGATATCCAGGGAAAGAGCAAGGTAAATAGCCCAGATGTTGAGGGAAGTGAAAATGAGGTTTTGTAGGTGTTTGGTGGACTGAGTTCCTGACAAAATTAATTGAATACTGATTAATCCAAGCAGTGTTTTGCTTAGTAAGAGGTTCAGTTGCCATACAGTAATTGCTTTTTCAAAGACAAGTAAGGGATGCATAACCCTTATTGCACGGAAGTGTCTAACTTTAGAGGCTTCCCATTTATTTATTTCCTTGGTGTAGGAGAGATTTCTAAAACACCAGAAAGTCTGCTTTCTGTCATATACCCTGAATGCTATTAAATGCACATGGGTCATATGAAATCACTTCAGAGTGTAGGGGACCTACTCACACATGATTTCAGTAAGTAAGCAATGTTTTGGGGAGAGTTATATCAGGGGAGGAATATTTAAAATTGTAACTGTGAATCATGGCTTCTAATATAGATAATATTTTGGTGACAGGAGCTACAGTGTGCATTCAGGAAAAGATGGAAAGACAAGCCAAAATCAATAGCCCACATTAGTACACCAAATCCTCAAAAGCTGAATCTCGTAAGAATGGCCTTTTTTTTTTTTTTTTTTTTTTTTTTTTTTTTTTTTTTTTTTTTTTAAAAATTTTTTTGTTGTGGGGATGGAGACA
>VXBB01006422.1:1196268-1214101 GCA_013399915.1 Illadopsis cleaveri
AAAAAAAAAAAAAAGTTGAATAATTCCCGCTCAGTACGTGGTGCCCCACATGTGGAATTACTGTGAATTTCTGTGAAGAAACATATCATAGTGCCAGTAAACACACACCAAGACTGGGGAATGCTTTTCTCATTTCCTGACATAAAGTGTTTTTCATTTGGAAACGTGTTATGTCTTCTCCTCTTGGTCCAATTTTTGATACTACAAGACACTGCTTGCGGGAAAGCAAAATCTTTTGATTTTAGGAAGTCTTAGGAAATTTTGTCTTCTTCATATTTTCTTGTGCTTTTTAATTTTTTTTTTTTCAGGTTGCAGTATTCAGATTGCAAGTGCAGGCATCCGTGTGCATGCTTTCCTTTCTGAGTAGCCTCTTGATATTACACCTGTTGTCACTGCCTTAGATACCCTGATCAGAAGCAGTACAAAAACGCTGCAGTAAATGGACTCTTCTTGGATCTTCCTGACAGAAATAATTTCATAACTTTGTTTATGTCTTGTAGACATCTTTTAATCCTATCTGAATTAATTTACTAAACCTAAAGATATCTCTGAAGATTCTAGGTAATATGAATTGTAGACTATGGATCTTTAAAGAACTGAGTAGATCTTCAAAGGGAATGATTTTATTATCTTTTTATACTGGAAATTACATAAAAGTCTAAGTGTTGGAAAACTCATGCGTTTAAATTACATTCAGATATTGTACTCTCAAAACACTAATTCTGACTTGCAGTAAAAAAAATAAAGAAATAGAAGGTACAAAGTGAAAAAATTATAAAAAGAAAATATCTTNTGTCAATAATGTTTGTGTAATAGTAATATTTGTGAAGTATAATAGTCTTACTTAAAATCCAATAAAATTTCTGTGGAAGAGGCTCACACTTGTGCTCAAAGACATTGAATTGTACCATATATAATATATGCTAAACCCCAAGAAGAGATGGGGGTTCATAGTAGGCTCTGCAGCAGCAGTACAGGGCAGATGCACCCAAACTCTCTTAGAAATTACTTGCATAAGCAAACAAAATGGTCTGGCATCAGCAGCACAAAGTTCAATAGAGCCTGAAAAATCTTTACAGGCATTGAAAAAATTTATTAGTGTCCATCTTATTGTCCAGCTAGGTGAGGTAACTCATTCAAAATTGATTTAGGTATGCAGGCTACAATTAATCATTCTAGACTTGCAAAAATAGTTATACATTAGCCATTAAAAATAAGTGATAAGAAGTTTAATGGCTTAAATTGAGGTTTAAAAATCTCATTACTGCCCAAATTTATTTTAGTAGAGGAGATGATAGCATCCATTGATTCAACTCTAGAAGATTTAGCAAAGTATCAGGAAGGTTTGATTACACTAGAGGCAGTCAAAGAGAAAAACTCTCAAATGACACAATATAATCTGAAGTAGATTTAAATATTATTAAGAAGCTAGTCCTCAATAGACTTAAAAGTTACGCAGCAGTTTAATTTGATGAATTGAGGTAGTCTTAAAAAATATTCCACCTGGTAAAATTTGGTAAAAACACAAAATGTCATAGAAGTGTTAAAGCATCTGACTAAGATTCCAGACTAACTTTACAGAAAGCAGCAGTATTTGCTATTAAAGATGAATATATTGTTGCAGGAGATAATGTAAATGTCCATTGAAGAACCCACCATTTAAAAACTGCAGTACACTATAATCCTACGTGTTAATAAACACTGTATAGTGGGTAAACATTGGCAGTGGGTAAATTGAGCTGAGTACAATTTCTCTTGGGCTGTTGATACTGGGCTATCTGGAGTCAGTAGGACTCTATTGAATGATGTGATCAGGTTTTGGAACATATTCAGAAATATGGAACATGAAGCTTCCCTTAAATTAAATACAGTGAAAGTTATAATGTACATACCCTCTTATCTGACTTTACCCACCTTAAAAATGGACTATTTTTTTAGTTTAAAAGTGGCATTTTTTACTTCCTTTGTATTCTACAGAGATGGATAGGCATAATTAGAGTGTAATTCATCCCACCCTAAGGGGATTTCATTTCAAAGTGCCCATGGAGATGTCCTCCAGGCTTATTTTAATCTGAAGAAGTAACCATGGTGTATGCATACGGTGTAAGCATATGGGCTTAACCACCAAGTGTTTTCATCCACTTTTGCAACAAATTACTTTCTAGTATAGACATAGCTGAGTAAATTTAGACTCTGCTTAGAGGAGATGCAGATTATATGAGATGAACTTGTACGTAACTGATTCCTAATGAAAGACTTCAAAACTTACATGGAAAAGGAAGAAAGTTTTGCTAGAAATATTAATTTTCATATCCAGATTCGGAGTAATTTTGGGAAAGGAATGAATTTACTGTTACAGAGTATGTCTCTGTGTTGATTCAGTGGATCTAGTAGATTCAAAGCAGGAATCAAAAATCTTAGAAAACATTTTTGTAAAATAATTAAGAAATTTTCTAGAAGGCAGGATGATGTAATGCCTTACAATCACTTTTTTTCCTGATAACGTTTATTTTTAGAGTTATAGGATCAGTTGAGTGTAGCCAACTAAAACAGTAAAGTACATGTTTGGAAACGTATGTGTGTATTAACAGATACACAGTTTACTTGTGTAATATAAACATCCTCACTGATTAAGCACATTTTAAAGGTCTTTTTGGAAAGCAATATATATTTTATGATCTTTAGAACGCTTACATTTCAACATTTTAACATATTTAGAGTCACCTTCCACACATCTCTCTGTCTTATGCAATCAAATAATCTTAAAATTTGAAAAAAGTAATTTGATCATCTACATCCACCCTCAACTAGTCTATTTTTTTTTAAAAAGAGCATGCTCTTTAGGTATTTGTCTGGACAGTTTAAAAATTCCAGTCAGAGGTGATTCCATATCTGTAAATGACAATGTAATAACTGTAATCATTATTATCCTGTTTAAGACAGTTCACCATGTGGCTAATTTTAAGCATTCAGAAAGCATCATTGACTTCAGTCAGACTGCTAGACCTACCATTATGCCTGTTTTTAAATGCCTCATCAACTCAGACAACTAGCAGGATGAGACACCTTGTCAGTATAAGGAAAAGTAGATTCTGACCAACATCATTTAAATATGTATTAAAATTTATAATGATTTTTTCTAAGAGTATTATACATCATGAGCAATAGTTTCTAAATACTTTTTCATGTCCAGGGGCAGTAAAAATATCAGTGTCAACCTTAAATTAAAAACATCTCTGATCATTATAGTTAAACTTGCTGATTATTATAGTAATGCTGCTTATTATAGTAAAACTAAAGCTAAAGTTCAAACTAAGTATTTCAAATGAGTTCATTACATTAATAACTTGATTTTTAAACAGAGGCAGCATATAGTAAAAACAATTCATTCATTTACTAAATCTGAAATGTTTAATCAAATTTTAAGTATGTGTTAGTATACTTTGGCATCTATATCAGTCTAGTAAAAAATCTTGCCAACTGATTGAAATTATAAAAAGGAATATTGAGGGTGTATAATGAAAGCAGAAATAAGTAGATCAAGGATTAAAGGAATATTATACTACATTTCTAATACTCCCAGTTAATGAAAAGAGTCTATGACATATTATGGAATCACAAAGAAAAAGTTTTCACATTCTGCTTTTACTATCTTGAATACTACATTTTTGTGTATTTGTTGAAGATATGTATGATTTTGATGTCTTCTTAATATTTCAAACTTTGTAAGGGGCTTTGTTCCTGGAAAAGGTAAGCTGATAAAATCTCAACCAACCAAAATAACAATTCCTTTAAAATTTGGTGATCTGAATTGAACTGATGACTGAAATGCAGATTTTGTAATCAAAGGTTTTTACAGTCCAGTTTCCTCAGAAAAGAAAGTTTCAGCAGGTGTTGTTGCTGGTTTTTTGGTGTTTTTTTTGGTTTTTTTGGGTTTTTTTAATAAATTATGCATTCTGGGAATTAATCAATGCTACTGATGAAGATACAAAGCATCTCAATTTGCCATTCATGACAGCCTGGCCATACAATTCATTCAGCTTGCATCCATGCACTGTCAGCTTAAATCCAGAGTTTGGCAGAAAACAGGAAAAAGAGGGTTGGTGAAATCCATTTTTCTTAAGGGGCTTTAACTAGAAGGAATACAACTGAGTGAGGCAGAAAATTCATAAAATATAAAGATTATTTTCTAAAATATTGTTTGTTTGAACAATAATTGGGGGAGCCTGTTCTTATAACTGGTAACAGATAGGAAATGTGACTGAGAAGGATAAAGATGCTGGTTGAGTGAGGTTTTGGGGCATGTGACATGAATAGATGAGAAGGTGGCTAAGAGATTAGGTGTAGGAAGACGATAGCAGATCTCTTTGCCCTTGTTCAGCAGTGGTAACCAGTAACCCACTCTGGATGAAGTGCTTTTCATTGCTTTTGAATTTCCAGAGTGTTTCTCCTGAGGTTCCTTTTAGGATGTGGAGGCACAGGGGCCTGTCATCACCAGGAGAAATACCCTTTTAGATTTGGGTGAGAAAAACCTTCCTCCCATGGGCCTTTGCAGCCACATGTTAATATTTCTTGTGTTTTATTGTTTCATTGGTTTGTCAAGTTATGCCACCCAATTCAGCCCCTGTTCACCATATATGCACCCTTCCTAGAATGTTCTTCCTTCCCTTGGACCCCATTGGGGTTTTTTTGCCACAGTACCCCACCCCTGTGATTCTATTAGTCCCCCCAGTTCCTAGCCACCCCTCTGCACCATTTTCCCCTGCCCCTATTGGACCTTGACCATCAGAACCACTCAATTTATCTGGTATATAATCTTGGATCCTTGGCCCCATTTTGGCTCTTGTCCCTGGAACACATTGGAGGCTGTACCTACAATGCATGTGCCAACACTAAACAGCACTTGGATTTCCAAAGTGGATCCCATCTCTTCGCCTTTATCCTCAGCCCTTTATCAGCAGAATGCCCCCAGGGGCACAGGTTGCTCTCAGGGACACACTGTAGCTATAACAGGATGACATTTAGAACTGCTTTGAGTGAAGTGAAATGCTATTTATTAAAATATTGTAAGCTTATTGATAGACCTTGCCTTCTAAACTGTCTTGAAGGAAATGTGCACATTTTATAATGCTTTCAGTTCTACCAAAACAGCTAAGACTTAGTCATAACACTGGGGAAGCTTTTTTAGTCCAGTTTTCCATCAGTTCTGGAGTTTTTACAGCCACTTCAGATAATCTCAGAGAATAACCCAGTCAAACTGGGACAGAGTATTTAGCTATTTGAGAGCTTCACTTTCCCCATAGCCAATATACTTTGCTGGCCTTCCTTCAAGGAGACTCAAATGCATTGCCATGGGGAAAAAAAAAAATGGTGTAAGCTTATACATGGTATGGAACAGTGTAGCAGCTCTCCAGGGAGAGTGTCTTCCTGCTGTGGAATTGCAAAGTGCATCCAGATGCTAGAAAGAAATTAATAAAAAATGCATAATGTAATTCATTTGATGATCCACAAGAGGTTGTCAGGAATATGCAGCTCAGAACTGGACAGTAGATTTGTTAGTTTGTTTAAAAGTCTGTCTAAATGCTACAGTCAGGGAATACCTTGAGTACATCTTTAACAGAGGTGCTATTTTGGCTTGCCCAAATGCTTTAAAGTCATTGGCCTGGACTCATCTTGCCTAATCTTTAGCAAGGAAGACATCCAAGATGATGAAAGTGACTTTGATCTTATGCAGTATGAACCGACCCCATTTCACCCCCTAACTCCAAAGGAGATGCAGTAACAGGACTCTCAGGTGCTTCAAGCTACATGGGACAAACGTGAATGAAAATATCTACAGCTGGTGCCTTGTTTACAGCTGAGATGTCTTTTTTAAAGTGAATGAAAGCCTTCATTCACATGGTTTTTTGGAATGTCTCAGTCTTCAATGTTAGCTGTTCCACTTCCATACTTGCCATATCAAAATCAGCAGAAGGAGTCTTGACAGAAGATGGAGGCTAATTTCACTTCATGTGGAAAAAGACAATTAGCAGCCAGGCCTTCCTGTGATGCTGGTCCTGTTATGCATAAAAATAAGCAGATAAATCAATGAGATTACAGTTATAATCACAAGGAACTGCAGGTCAGGGTATGCATAAATAATAATAAAAAATTTTCTAATGTGTGACTTTCAATCATTTGTGGAAACTTCATGACTGACTCAATCAGCCTTTCTCTTCTACCCCATAGAAAGGTCCCGCTTGTTACTGCCAGGGCATAATTCACAGTTTAGAGAAAATTCAGTAGCTGTTGGTATTTAAAAAATGGTTAAATCCAAGACTCATCTAATAGATGATTTTCAATAAAAACTCTGTTAAATAAGCAATGCATAAAATTAATTACATTTTAATTAAATTTTTGAAGCTAATCATTGTAGAGAGTCCCTGATAATATAGCACATGGGGGGCACTAGATAACAGATTACAACACATTGTAATGAAATGGAAGTTGCATGGCTTTTAATTGACTTAACACTAGGGAAAAACTAACTTTTGTAAGTAAACTCTGATCCAATGTAGTCAACTTCTTTACAGTGTCTTTTCTATGGTCTTATTAAAACATTTCATGTTTCTGTCCTTACCTGAGGTTTATCAGAACATTAAAAATTGTAGGGAGTATGGAGCTCTCAAATTTCCTCAGTTTTGATAGTCTGTCAATGAGATACATTTCTTTCTTATCACTTTGAGTCATCTTTGCCCTTTACATGGAAAAGTGGGAGCTTTTGTCAAAATTTAATCACTAGTCAGATATTAGCTGTGTATCAAAAAAGGAAAGTGGAAAATTCAAATGTAGGTCTCAAATTAAAATAGCAGTAAAGTGTTTACAGTACAGTATAAAAATGAAAGGCACAAACTACCTTCTTCAAATTTTTGTCTATGTGTCTTGAAATGTGTTCTTTTTTTGTACATTTTGATCTCCACTTTTTTTCCTTGACTTTCCTTATTTGATTTGATTTGATTTTTTTTTTCTTTTTCTTCCTGTGCACCCTTTTTTTCCTCTGTGAGTAACCACAGTTGTTGTATCACAAGGTTCTATTCAGTTCAATGTTCCTATCATTGTTCAACTTATCTACTTCCTCTAGCTTTTCTCAGTTTGGTCATATAGTTTATTTTCATTCCTTCTACTACAAATTTCAGACTTTTTTTTTCCTTATTTGAAATATAAAATTTAACAAAGACATTCAATTAAAATTCATTTTACCTTTGTTTCTTCAAGTTGAAAACCAGATGCAAGACTGTTTGAATTGTTGCAGTTGGCATCAGGATGAGTTAATGAAAAGCAGAGCATATTTTCAATGCTTACATGTCCATAATGAGTGACTAAGCAAAATTTGTAGCTCAATGGGAACACAGAAACTGCTTGCATTTTTAATTATTAAACTGTCATAAATGTCTGTTTACTATTAAGTTTGGTGATTACAGATAAGTTGGTAAATCAAAGCAAAAATAGGGCCACCAATGTATCTGTGCATATCAGAAACATAAATGCAACATGTGTTTATCTGATAAGAATTTCTGTATGCTAATGGACTTAGCTCTTCTCTTTGAACAGCATTATCAGCTTATATTTGATTTTAAAGCTGCTCTTGAGCATCCAAGCACTCACAGAACTGATTTTCCAAGATATCCAGCAATATACAGTACATGCCAGCTAAAATAAAGAAGACTGAACACTCCGCTCTTGAATGTAAAGGAATTATGAGAATATCAAATCATGTAGACCTAAAGAGATTGGGAGGGGAAAATATAACATTGACTAAAATGATCAAATGTTGGCTCCTAAAGCTGTTAATTTAAAAATACGTGAACATTTTCCTGTATATTTTTTCTTCCCTGTCCAGCTGTGGAGGGGAGTAATGGAGAGGCTTTGGGGGCTGTCTTTCAGCCAGGGTCAATCCACTACAATCTTTTAGGAATCTTATTTTCTATGGGTGTCTCTTTGGCTTCATTTGACAGCCAGAGCTTTTGAAAATCATGTTCCTTTTACTTCTGCTACAAAATTGAGGTTTTTGAAAAGATAGAAGCGTAGTTTTTTGCACTGATTTATTACTAATTTCTAGAAGGAGAATCAAGATTTTTTTTAAAAAAAATTGTTTCTGATTTTAGATGCCAATTTCTACTCAGTTATACTGACAGTTTGGTTTTAGATGCATATATCTGTACAGATTGAAATGACTTTTTTCCCCCCACTAAATAAATATCAGGAGGATAATCTCTGACTATAAAGCTCTTAATGACAAAGTCCATAGAATCAGAAGGAAGGAATCTGCAGGAAGTTCCATATTTATGTGAAAGGTTAAACTTTTGTTTGTATTCTGGGACATTTGTTGAAGTTATATGTAAAAGCAACTTCACAGAATGTAATAATTTTTTACTTTTTTTAGATAGAAATGTGTATATCTGTATTGCACAATCACTTAATCTGTAGCATGACAGTTATCAAATGTGGTCATACTGGCTAAACAGTACATGGAGGTGGAGGTGGAATCTTATTAAAGCCTGATTTTATCTGCTTTCAGTTTTCTTTCATGTAGTTTCACATACATATACACACGTATTTCTGCAGCTGTACGTCTGATTAGGACAACAAATCATTATATCTCCTGTGCAAAGGACCTGTCTAGTCACTGTATTAAGTGCTCTGCCTTTCCAACATTTGTGCAGCTCCTAGTTGAAGGAATGTTGTAGAGATTCAGTATTTCCTGGATACATAGCAGGATCAGCTGCTTACATGTGTTTTTGTTTCTGCAAACCAACATACAGAACACTCAGGAAAGTGTTAAAAGTCCTCACAAATTCTGGGTGGAATTTCCAAATGGAAAAAATGAAACCCATGGAGAAGTCTTAGTGCGAGTGCCAGGGGACATGGAGTTCAATTTGAAACAATTAATTAGACACATCATGTGTTTTACTTTGTTGGTTCTTTCATTCCATCTTAGTCTTGTTTTACATTTCAGAACTAGTTCCTCTCTAGCCTAAACCTTTCCTTCCTTTTTGACGATAAATGCAAAGAACAGGATGATTCAACTACCAGATACTTTGTTATTTCCCACAATAAAGTCATTTGGCCTCTTCATGGAAAGGCTTTTTTTCCTTCTTCAAAATGAAAATATGACAGAATAGTATGAGTAAGAAAATTGATTAAGTTATACTGAAATAAACTTCCTTTTTGAGTTTTGAAGACATTATGAAAAACATAAAATATAATTTCTTGATAGAATTTGTTACTGAAAATATTAATAAGAAGTAGAATTGTAATTTAATAATTTAAAGATTTATTAAGAGAGGTATGCACCAGGAACAAAAAACCCACCACCAACAAAACCNCCTGAGACAGAAAGAGGTTATTTGCCTATTAGCTACCACAATAATTTCCTGTTACATAGTTTAAATTTATAAATGTCCAGTTTTTGAGCTTAAGCACTCTATCATCTTCTCATCTCCCTTTTGAATTTAACAGGACATTTTCTGTAGGAATTTAGCAAATTATCTTATGAAAAAAAATTATGGAGTGGTGGACTGAGTTATGATATCTGCAAGTTACTCTGCTTAAAAGAATACACATAAATGGAGATTACTCAGCTGAAAGTACTTTTATCTTCAAGACTAAATGTTTGAACAGGGTGAATTTGTGTCTCTGAAGACTTAACTGAAATGAGACAACATAGCATTAACTCTACAAACACTGGTTATCTTAAAACTGTGTGGAGAAAATACATCTCTTGCGTGGTAGTGTCTGATATGACCATAAACAAGGATTGCTACCCAGGTCAGTTTCTTTTGGGTCTCCTTTGAGACTTGTCTACTTAGCTCCTAATAAAACACCTTAATCTGGGGTCAGAGAGGGAGTGTGTTGAGTGAAATAATATAATTATGGGAAGAGACATCAAATTCCCTTAGTGCTGAAGAAGGAGAGATAGCGATATCCAAAACCTAGTGAACTCTTTATACAGAAAAAATGAAAGAACTCAGCATTAACTCTGTGTTCAGAAATGTTTTTCAGGACACAAGAGTGTGAAGCTGTCAAGTGAATCCTCTGTTGGGCAGAGGATGGCTAGCAAGAAGAACTGTTCCAGAATGATGTTACTCCTTTTTGCTAATTTTTCCATATGAGTAAGCCAAGAAACCCCACTTTAATTCATGTTATAAGAAATTTAGATGATGATATTAGTGCTTAAGAAATTACTTTCAGTTTTATACTTCTAATATATTTTAATAGTTCTTATAGTAGAACATGCACTGGTGGAATATTGATGGAGTAGTTTCTTATAGAGCAATTAAAAAAGTGCACAATTTTTAAACTTTGTGGAAAAGCAATGATGTACCTGGAAGCTTACTAGCTTGATTTTTGGTAGGCGAATGGAAGCCTATGTGCAATATATTAAGGCTTAAAGGAGGATGGGAAGCAAGGGAGCTTACCTGTGTTTTTGTATGTCTTTGAAATCCAGGGGTTAGGAGATGAGAGCAATTTGGAGAGGAAAAAAAAGTAAATTATAATAACGGTATAAATTCTGTTTTTTTTCCTAATGAATATAGTAATAAAAGAATTCAGTGAAACCTGGAGATTTGTGAACAAATGAATTAAAATTATTAGAATCCTTGATTTTAGAACTGAAAGAGGGCATAGAAAATGCTAGTTTTAATAGTATCACCAATCTCTAAAGAGCGTGGAATCAACATCATAAGATGAGACAAATTCATCTGCATTCAAGTTTTCCGCACTGGCTATAAAACAGTAGCAGGAAAGCTCAGGTACTTCAGAATAATTGCTCCTGACTGATCATAGTCTACTGCAGACCAATGATCCTTATCATCTGCATCATCATCAGATGTAGGCTTGATAATTAATGTCACCCTATGGAATACCATAATGACCTGCTTCTTTTTGCATTAAAATGACATTTTTGTTGTCCAGCAAAGATAGAGAGATAGATATTTAATCTGTTTGCTACAAATAGACTTTTATGTTCGGTTTTTGCAGGTGGTTGCTGTGCATGTGGCAGATCAGGCACTTCAATTACTTTGGGTTGGTGCTGGAGTCCTGAGCATCTGTGTACATGGGAGAGTAAGTTACATCTCAAGGTAATTTGGATACATGAAATTATTCTGCTCTTTAACATGAGTTCTTCCAAGCTTGCTCTTGAAATCAAAGAAGAGTATTTTAAATAATAAAAAAATACAGTACACTCTTTTGACAAAAGTACATTTCCCCCCTACCTTTTGCATTTCTTTTCCACATAATCAAGCAAATTTCTCCTTGCCATAAGAAATAAATAGTGGAAGCCTTTTTATTCTTCCATGTCTTTATTTTATAATTAATCTAAATCTTCATTGCCACAAAGAAATAAAACAGTGGTTTTGTCATCTCAGCTTGTGAAAATAATTTCAGGTTTCAGCAGCTTATTCCGGTCTTCATCAGATGGCTGGATTTAGATCAGACAATTAAATAGAGTCCTGTTTCTGTGGCTACTCAGAAATACAGTTCTGAATTAATTTCTCTCTGAAACTTAAGGTGAAAAATGTAGAGCTTAATGTCCTGCTTTTTTCTCGCTAAGAACTTTGTTTATCAATTATAACACATATAGGAGTCTTGTCCACTGTCCATGGTCACCTTTAGGAGTAGAACAAGAACATTTGGATGATTGCTTGCTGAGCCATAGAAGCATGAAATTCAATAATTCACCAGTTAAGGATTTCTACTTTGCTTGTCAGCTCTTGTAGATGGTCTTTATGTACTTTATGTCCATAAAGTACAACACTGTTCAAATGAATTATTAAAGTTAACGCCCCATCTTTATCACTGCATTCTCCTCCTTCCTAGACATGTTTCTTTTGTGGCTGGATTGTCACATTTCATGGAAAATATGCTCCTGGATATTTTGTTTTTCTCTTTCAAGAAGACTCTTTTCAGGAGAAGAGAGTTTTGTGAAGTTTAAATTCAACAAAGCTGTCAGAGGGAAGGCCTGAGGATGAGAAGAAAAAGAAGAATGTTTTTGAACAGCTGCACAGAATTTAATGGAGTTAAAAAAAGCAAAAAGAGATCTATAAAAATTTAATATGGATTCTGTGGACACCACTCTAAAAGCCTTTCAAAGATTAACAGAGAGTGTTGAGTTCTACACCACCTCACCTTTAACCATATCATAGACTGTATTCTGATGTTAGTCTGAGCTACTAAATGTTATAAAACTGATTTAAAAACTCAAGAAAAATGGATGCAGGCAATGATATACCAAGCTATGCAGAGTAACTCATCATTTTGGTTTTGGAAATGTACTTATATTCCTATCAGTCTGTTGTCCTTTGGTGACTTACAAAAGTTATTTGAGAGGCATCTGTTGAAAGTGGCTACACTTTGAATTTTAAATTGATGGTTGTCTGTAACAGCAAATAATTGGTGCAGCAAAATATTTAGCAATAGCAGATGAGGTAAATAATTGCCATGAACAGGGAAAGGGCAACAAAGTCTGTACTGAAGATGCATTTGACTGTATTCTACAATTTTTTAATGGAGACAGGCACCTAAAAAACTAGTAAGCATAGTGTAGAATGCTGCTGCTGGTACATTCCTCTTGCTTTATCTTCTACTTCATGTCTTAAAAAGCCTGTTGATTTTTGAATGTGAAGGGATACATGATACAGACCTATTGCACTCTGAGCTTAATATTGTGCATCTTTTTCTATAAAATTGGAAATACAGCTTAAGAACAGGTGAGAAGCAATGGGACATAACAGATGAGCAGTGTGACTTAAAATTCATCATGTAGATTCTGGCAGATGGTTTGAAAACAATAATTGATGCTGTAGTTCTTTTAATCTCTGCTGCTACATTTGTGAATTACATCAGATCTCCTGATATAAATCTCTGTATGGGTCTATGAACCTACTTTGTGTCTAATTCATCAACTGGTGGTGAATGATAAAAATATACGTGCTGCAAGACACTCTCTACTCTGAAGAACTTGCAGTGTCTCATGTTGCTGAAGTAGGAAATGATATCCTGGGAACTGGAGAAAAAAATCTGTATGAACATAGAAACATTCCTGTCTTCATGCCGACAGTGCTCTGGTTAAGATACGTGTGAAGTAAGTGCCAGACAGCAGCAGCATAAGTTTGTTGGCAATTTTAGTAATGCTCTGTGATCTTACTGATCTACTCTGCCTCTCAAAACATAGCCACTAGTACCCTTTTACATTTCAAAACTCAATGTTGCCTTCAAGTTTTAAGTCAGCCAGGACAAAGCAACAAGAGACATAGATGTACAGTTTTCTAATAAAGTTTATTAGTGATTCTGAAACAGACTCTATATTTGACTTCCTCATTAGACACAGATTAAAAGTGTTTTTCATTTAGAATTAACGGAAAAAGATAGTTTTTTCAGTATCATGTTGACTGAATACAAGTCCTACTAAGTAACTTTCAGTAACGAAGCTTATTCTACAACCTTGAACATGAATCTCAGGTAAGCCCATAGCATAGTGGATCATAAAGGTCACAGAAGCCTGGTTCTTTCAGAACACAAGGCCTTTGACTGGGAGAAATCCAGAAAAAAAATCTAGGCTTCCATTTGTTTTTCCCCATGTGGGGATCAAGAAAGTTTATACATACCATTTCCCAAATTCTCAATGCACCTTCATTTTAAAGTAAAGATGTTAAAACAGCCTGGGGAAAATTTTCTCATTTCTTATATACAGAGACAGAAGTGCCAAACATTGGATCTTAAAACTTCTGTGCAAATTTACTGCCAAAAACTGAGGGTCCAACTTTGCAATGAACAGTTGTTCTGAACCCTCTACCCAGAAGAAGACTATTACTGTTATAGGCTTTGAGGGTCTTCATTTCCTGTATTCACATGCAATGTTAATAATTTTCCATTTCACATTCTTTCCTTTTGTATCTTGATGAAAATTGTCTTTATCAAAAACAATGTTGTGAAATGAAGAAAAATGTTTTGACATCTAATGAATAAGGTTTGACAGCGAGTATCAAATATAATGGATAAAGTTTAGTTTGTTTAATAGTGATGCTTTTTTTTTCTCTTTAAAATGCCCTTTAATGCACTAAAAAATCCAGTAAAGTTTGTATTTGATAGTGTCAAGGGGCAATTTTAATTTTTGCTTTAAATTTCAACACTGTAAACATTTTGTTGTCTAAGAAGAATTTGAATAATGCAAGGAATGTTATGTACACAGCACATTTTCATCTGATTTCTGTTTTTCCAGGAGGAAAACAAACTTCCATTTTTTTAGATTAGAATTCACTGCATCAAGCTAACTGTGACTATTTGATTAGTTAGATAAAGTACACTTTTTTTTCTTGAGAAACTCTCACTACAAATCTTAAAAGGTTACCTTGTTATTTCTACGTTTAGTCAATTGTAAAATAAATTATCTATATTCTCACACCTGCTGCTTTACCATTCATACACATGATGCTTTATAAAAGGAGTAGAGGAAAGGTTGCACATACAAAAGATTCTATATTTCAGATTAAAGAAAAGAATAAAAAACCTTGGTGCTTTGAAAATTTGATGTACGTCTCCTACCAACAAAATGATGTCTCGTGGAGCTAGTTCAAAATGTATGAAAGAAAATTTTTGATGACTTTTTGACTGCCCCCTCAAAACTGATTCTATTGAATCTTTTAAAATGCATGAGCACACACAGACATGTGTTAACTTAAACAACATAGTGTTATTATTATTATTATTGTATTAAGTGCTCCAGTTGTACTGAACTCAACAGAAACATGAGTACTAAACTGATATATTTATTTCCATATAGTGAACAATGTCTAGAGCAGACTCCCTTGGACTTATTCACGTGAGTAGTTTCAGAGAAGTTAAGGGTGTTACACATAGGTAAAAGAAAGCGGGACTGTGTAATTAATTTTATTTCCAGCTGTTGAGATTTTGGACTATAATTCCAGGCTCACTAAGCAAACATCTTTTTCTTTACTTCTTTCCAGGCAAACAGATCAGAGGTGCTTTGGGGATTGGCTGTGTGCCCAGTTTCCACAAATGCCAAAGACTCTTGCACATTGAGTTAATTAAAATTGACTGCTTGTCTTAAGCAGAAGAACCAGGCTACATTCTGGCTTGTTCTAAAAAAAATGATTGAACAATTTAGGCAAACAAAATAACTTTCTAGTAAGCCAGGGAATAAAAATAACATATTGTTTTGCTTTGAAAAAAACAGATCATATTTTTATTTTGTTTTCATTTCTACCTCAAAGCCTTTTTTTTCTGTTGTGTTTTGTTGTTTTCTTTCTTTACCCTGATGCAGTGAATTGTAAATTGTTATATCTGTGTATCCCAAGGACACGAACACGTATATCAAATGAAGGGTATAGACAGATTTTACAGACTGAAGCTATAAATGACAATAAAAAGTCTAATCTTGCAGATGCTTAAACCTCACAGGTGTCTCCCTTTTTGACTGGAACTTCCCCAGTGCCTAGTGTGACTTTCTCACTGAAATGCACCAAAACTGCTGCAGTCTACAGGGCTCAGCATCTGTCACATGCCTAAAAGCAGCCAAGTACCAAAGTCTACAAAGACCATTTAATATGCATTTCCTAAGAACAACTGACTGACATAGACAACAGAGTTCACAATGAAATAAAAACATATCTAAGATTTATAGCGTTTGTACACTCAGGCCCAATGATCTCTGGTTAGGGGGTTAAAGCTCACACATTCCTGAAGGTGTTTTTGTTTTACTTTTAGTGAGTACTGTGGCCTAAGGTTAACAGGGGAAGCATTCTCTTCTTCTTCCTCTGCTACTCCTCAGGGAATATTACGTGATTCATAGGAATATACAGACAGACGTAAAAGAAGAACTTGATGGGAAGCCAGAAGCCCTAGAATGTACATCATTCTATAATTCAGCTTTTATAGCGTTCATAAATTCTGTCTTTGCTTCAAGAGGCTCTTTTATGCTTTTTAGTAATCAGTATTCCGGGGAATAAAGATGAGCAGACTTGACAAGAAACACATAATTGACTATTTCCCTGATGAGTCTCCACCCCACAAGGTTACAGAGTCGTACGTGGGGTGTTTCTAATGGATCTTGAATTCTCCTTTGTATAGTTGAAAATCTCAGTCTGCCAGGCAAGGAAGGTTTCTAGAGAAAAATGGCCTATCATTTGTTAAAGCATTCTTCAGGGGAAAAGTGACATGAATTTGCTAGTAGATGACATCATATCACAACTTTATTTTAAAAGAAAAGTCTTCCACTTTTAAAAGGATCTATACCAGGATAGGTTTCCAGATGCTGGATATGAAATGAACAGACATGTCTCCTTATGGGACTATCTCCCCAGGAAATCCTAGGGTTTCCTATTGATATTTATGGCTTGCCCAGCACACTGGCTATTCTGGTTTGCAATCTGGGATATAAGCATCTCCCTGGGATGTAACGGATGCCCTCAAATCAATAAATAGCCTCAAAATTTATTTTTAGTTGCACATTTTTGTGTTTTCCCAAAAGAATTTGATTTTAAATCAGATTTTTCTTTTTTTTCCCTAAAACAATCTACCTGCTGAGTGATATCACTGCTCTACCTACATGATTGTGAGTAAATGTGTTAAATGTTGTTCATAAGAGCAGTGTGATATTAATTTTACTTCTTGTAATGATCTGGGGAACCTAAACAGAATTATTAAGTAATCCTAAAAGACTATTCACGAAACAAGCCATGGAAGGAAACAGGCAGCCTAATGTTTAGCCAACGGATGTTAATCTCTACAGTGCTGTTTAAGATATGGGTTTATAGCCCTTAGGGACCAGTTTCAAAGCAGGACCCAAGATGCAAAAACAATTCCTAGCAGACCAAATGTTAAAACGTACATTTCATGTTAAGGAATTTTTAAAAAATTAGATATAGATATAAATATAGATATAGATATAGACATAGACATAGATATAGATATAGATATAGATATAGATATATAAAGATAAACATAAGCATAAATATATAAAATAAAAATAGAGAAAGAAGATATACAATTGGTCATAATTCTGTGATGAGTTGTATGAGGATACAAAATAGGATTGAGTTTTTTATTTCTAATCTTGATTTATTTTAAATATACTTAGAGGTTTTTTTAAAATACATTACTTAGGTGAAATGTGAAATGGGTCTATTCTTCTTAATAGAAGAATTCACTATAAATTGAATGCTCAGCTTCCTTTCTAACTTGCTTTTACATTGTGTTTTTAAATGCCTATTGGATTAAATGTTACCATTTGGGAGAATTTTTGAATGCTGTAAGTAAATAGAAATATGAGAAAACATGGTCGTGAAAAATGATTGCATATGTCATATTTTCCACTGTTACATTATTTTCAGTTTCTCACTAAGCGGCAAAAATAATACTTACACTGCACTAAACAAATTTGCTGAAATCCTCTAAGTAATCCACATGTTAAAGAAAAGAAAATATGCAAAATAAAATTAGCAATTACAAACTTCTCAACACTGACAGTGGCAATTTCATTGATATTTTGTAGTAACCTATTTTTTTCTCTTTTTTTTTTTATGTAGCTGCAACGCTCAATACACTGTCAACAGAATAAATTTATCCTGGTCTGAAACGGCTCCTGCTATCACATTTAGAGCTTGTTTAGAAGAAGCTTGCGTACATTGCTGACTTGTGAAACACATGTCCATTGTTTGTGTCTTACACCCTTTTTGCACACTGATTTTTAAACATATTTCCTACCTTTCATTCATTGTTTTCTCATTAGTTCTTTTATCAATAAGCTCAAATGAACCATGAGTTAAAAACTATT
>VXBB01006422.1:1225251-1252201 GCA_013399915.1 Illadopsis cleaveri
GGAGGAGCGGGGGCCGCTCCACGCGGCTGTCCCAAGTCCTCCTCCTCGGTGAGCACCCCTTCCCGCCGATTTAAAAATATACCAGGAATTCGTTCCTAACATCACCAGTGCTGAGTACAGAGGGAAATCACCACCCCAGCCCTGCTGGCCACACTATTGCTGATACAGACCAGGATGACATTGACCTTTTTGACCACCTGGGCACACTGATGGTTCATGTTCAAGTGCTGTTGAACAGCACCTTCAGGTTCTTTTCCATTGAGCAGCTTTCCAGCCACTCTGCCCCCCGCCTGTATCCCTCCCTGGGGTTGTTGTGACCCACATACAGGGCTTGGAACTTTGCCTCACTGAACCTCATGTTCCTGGCCTCCTGTCCATTGATCCAGCCTATCCATTGGTCCAGCCTGTCCAGATCCCTCTACAGCACTCTCCTATCCTCCAACAGATAAACACTCTCACCCAACTTGATGTCTAAATTTGTCATGCAACTGAAAAATTAATATTAATATATTGCATAAGCAGCCATGTTTCATTACTTTGAGAATAAAGAAAATGACGCAAAGAATGAGTAGTCTAGAAAATGCTGTTAGCAAACACTGAGAACAAATTTTTTGAGTTTCTCACAAATTCCTGGAATCACTCTCAACATTAATTATATTAATTCAGTCACTTACTCCACTGCCTGGGTTAATAAAAATTCCTAAAGATTAAAGGGAAATTATTTTCAAGGGTAATCAATATGAAAATTTACACCTAGTTTTAAGCAGAATAGAATTCCAACATGAGACATAGGAAGCATGTTTAAAAAAAGTCACTAGGTGAAAAGTGTTTGTTTGTATAAAAATGATTCCAAAGTAAAATCTGAATGAATCAAAAACTATTGTTATGCAGAAAATAAAATTATATTTTCTGGAAAATGTTTGTATTTTAATCACATCCAGCAATTGGTTAAGAATGTAGTGTTTCCTATCTAGTCAGAAAATATGTTCTAATCAGAAAGGATATGAAAATTTTTCATAAAAATGCTAACACCAATGTTCCTTGTGAACCATATTATGGTTTTATCTTGGATCTTGAACAATCCAAGGTCATTCTTTATTTTGGAAGTGAAATGTCAATTCTTGCTTTTATTAAAGAATAGAAAGGATGAAAACAAGCAATTTCTGCCAGTGAGCTGAAGAATAGTAAAATATATTTAATAAAAAGAAAGAAAACAGAACCAAAAATGGTGAGAAAAATGGTGAGAAAATAGAATGGAAAATGGTGAGAGAGATATCTCTAGCGAACAAGGTTTGTTCTTGTGTGCTACTATGGTATATGCTCTTATTTTTAAACAAGATGGTGATTAATGAGAAAAGCATTATTAATATCTATGTAAATTCATGCATTAATTAATTGGAATACTAAAGTTTGACTTCATTAATTGAGACTTTCAAATAATCCAATTACTTTGAATTCTGCATCTTCTTCCAAAAAGCCAGTTTTCTGGGGACTGTTTATAACTAATTAATTTGGAAGACCACTAAAATCTTAACATCACTCACAAATTATACAGTGTAATCCCTTGTGATTAATTTTGCTGCAAGGCAAACTTTACACATTATGGAAAATGAGACGAATCAGTAACAGGAGGGAGAACATCTTGTGCTCCTAACAATGTTTGTGGGAGTGCCTCTTTGCTTCCCCTCCACAAACTGTCCAGGATGCCAACAGTTGATAAAACAGAGGTGTGTCAACAGAACATCCAAAACTGTCTGAGAGGGAGTTTGCCTCAAACTGGCAATGATAAAGAGGACATCCATTGGCCACAATAAACAGCTAAGACTAAAGGCATTAGCTTGAGAATAACTTCAACAAAACTTGAAAATTTGTGATAGTGGGAAGAGAAAAGAAAGAAACAGAGAAGAGTCAAAACCTGTTTCGACACTGTCAGAAATCACCCCACCGACATTGAAATCTGTACCTTGACCTTACTGAGAATCCCTCCATCAGATGCCATGGCTGCATGCATCTAGCCTGAGGATTGGCAGTTTGGGTGCATGAAATAAGAATCCACTTTCTGAGGTACATGTCTGAAGCTGAGGTGAGGGCTTTCTGATGAGAATGTTTTGTTGTTTTGTAGAGACTGTCATGAGCACATGTAAGCCTAGAACCTACACCTCCAGCAGAAGGGTACAGAAATAAAGAAATCCTCATTCTCAAAGAGGTCAGGGAAGTGTTTTTGGGGTGGACTCTGAGGGGAGTGCATGTGTGTCTGTGTGCATGTCTCAGGATTTTTATAGAAGGTGGTTTAGAAATGTCTAGGTGTTTTAAGTGTCAAATATTATATTTTGCCTTCATGAATGCAGAATTCACTAACTGCTGGTTAGTTACATATTATTAATAAATCTAACAGCTTCAATTTTGACTATATTTACAACACATGAAAAGAGTAGATATTTTCCTGCAATGTTTCTTTCTGAATGCAATCAGTTAATCAAGTGAAAATAATTGAGTAGGACTTTTGTGACTATGTACACCCATGCACAGCTACCTGGCATAACTAAAAGGAGACAATATTTAATTTAACTTTATTTTCAACCAATATATTTTAGAACAGTTGAACTATTTCTAGAAAATAAGACCAGTCAGAATATAGCTTCAGACAGTTAATTCTGTGGCTTATAATAAGAATTTTCACTACTAATAACCTAATTTAAAATGCAGGGGGCATTTGGATTCTTGTTTTGTGATGTAGTTTTTTGTGGAACTTTTTGTATTGTTATGTTTTGAATTCAGCTGGAAGGAATAAAGTTATTCTGAATTATGTAATATTTTCCTATATGTACAACCTTTTGTACTTTGCTACATTTTCTCTATTTGCAAGAAAGGCTAAAAGGTAAGTCTGTTATTTAGAACAGCAAAATGATCATGGAGATAGTGTTGAGATTTTATCTACTTCAATGTCTAGGAAGACTCAACTTCATCCTCCAGCTGCTGGTGACTATTATGGAGTAAAATTTTGAGACTGTGAAGCAGGGCTGTCATCCAGGCTGGGATGCTGGTGTTATAATGATCATTGTTCTTGTCTGAGTACCTGATGGAACAATGACAGCAGCAAAAATACAGGGCAGATGAATAACAGATAAATTCCATTCTCTAATGGAATATTCTATGCAAGAATTTTATTCAAAGTAGACCAGATTAAAGAGGAGGAATAAGGATGACACCTACCATTCGGCTTAACCCAGTATTAAGGTATTTTGCCACCAGATAGTATATCAAAATCCCACAAAAAGTAAAAAGTAACAGGATCCCTTTTGGCCACATTCTGAGATTTCTGAACTACTAAATCCAACCTGGCAGTTTCTGTCAATCTGCCTTTGTCATAGAGTCATTAAATGGTATGGTTTGAAAGGGACCTTAAAGATCAACTAGTTCCAAACCCCCTGTCATGGACAGGGACACCTTTCAGTACACCGAGTTGTTCAGAGCCTGAGCCAAACTGGTCTTGAATGCCTTTTTAATCCACAACTTTTTGAACACTTTAAACTTGTAGATAGCTTGAGTATAAAAAATAATAATTTTTTTCAATTAAAAGAAATTTTACAAAACCCCAAAATCACTTACCTGTAAATGCAGATCTCTGCCTTCTCTAAAAAACAATAAAATCATTACAACTACAGTTTTCAATTTGCTTGAAATGATTGAGAGTTATCATCACTAGGTAGACTCTCTACTTGAAATTTTACAAGCCTTAACTGCTTCACAGAAATAGTAGGTCAACCTCAGAGAGAAAAGAGTGTATGCTCATCAAATCCATAAATTTACATATTGGTTCTTCTCATTCCTCTCATAGGAACATATAGTCAATATGTAGAGATATTAGTAAGTTAGAAAACAAGAAGAAAAAGAAACAATATATTTTTTAATTTAACAGTGAAAGTAAAAAGTGATAATGAGAACTGCAGAAAAATGTAATTTTTCCAGAGAGAATGAAATAATTACAAGTCCTGTTGACAAACAGGGATCCATGTTAATTATGAGAATGTGAGAACAAAGTAATAAAACACTTAAATGGTGAAGAATATTGACTGCATCATATTAGATATGGATCCACTAGATCTGATTTAAAGTAAAGGAGGTAAAAAGCATTGGTTCAATTTTGTATTAATGAAGAGACTTGGAATGCAAATACTCCCAATAAAAAACTTGTTTTATATTTGTCTGAAATCAGGTATTTTGAAGCAGCAAATACACTAGGTGATCCACAAATTTCTGCATATTTTTGCTAGACAGAATTTAGAGTTATACTCTCTAAGGTCCAAGACAAAATAACCACGCTCAACTTGCTACTGTCACCACTAGTACTTTGTATGTGGAAACTGGCTTGCAGCTACCGTGAGACTAAAAATTTCCTTTAAATGTGAGGAAGGAGGAACAGACATTTATCTTCCAAGCAGATATTATTGGAAAAGGATAAATTCGGTTTCACAGTTCTTGTTTGTTTATTTTAGAAATAAGCAAGTAAAGGAAGGAGAGACAGTAAGAGCAATTGAGAGAAAGCGAGAGAAAAGCAAACCTTCCTTTCCTGGCAGCCAAAAGCCATTAGAAGAGCTTGGCTGCCCATGTAACCACAGCCTCAGGCAGCTGAATGCATGCTCAGAGCAGAAATGGAGACACAAAGAGATTCAAGTTCTTATGGGATTATCCTGAAGTTAAGGGAAGACGTGTGAATACTTAAACATTGATATTTCTTGCCTGGGTTTCTCCAGTGAGAAAAAAGCTAAATAAAATCAAAACTTTACTCTTTCTGTTCTCTGGTACATGATTAAAAATTTTCTTGTTGTAGTGTAATTTATTTAGAAGAAAATCTGCAAAGTTGTGTCTTAAATTTTGATACAGCAGACTAACATTTATTCTGAAGTTTAGTTTAAAATGAGCAGCTGAGAATCGTATGATACAGCTGGGAGAAAGAGAGGGGAATTTGATTTCTCGATGAAAGCAACTGCTTTGAAATACTATAGTTAGATAAATGGCCCCTAAATAGCTGAGGCTCAAATCAATTAAGATTTTACAGATTTGGATCAGAATTATACAACTGGAAAAGAGAGAGAAGCATGTGCATTTTGAGCATACTGCTTGCTGCATTAGGACTTTGCTTATTAAGATGCTACTGCTTTGAGCTGTCTCTTGTAACAGCAGCATTGTGTGCAATTACAATCAATAAAAAAATTCAATCTGTTCCCGGTGAATGAGGCCAAGGCAGAAACACTACTCTGTATTTTCCATATGCTAAACATTCTTTGAGGAAATTAATACAAATCTTTTCTCAGTCTCCAAAACTGGATGATGGAAATTATTCAAAGCCCAGTGCTCTGCTCTGAACAAATGGGCTGTGCCCTGATATTTGTCCTTCAGTACCTTTCCCCCTCAGGGTTCAGACCTACACACATCTGCCACAAATAAAGTGATGTGCAAAACTAACTGACTGTTATTTCTTTAGTGTTCCTTTCATATAACTGATGTAATGGATGAGGTAGGCTGTGCAAACCAAAACATTCAGTTCCATATTAATTGAAATATAACTATCTGCACTAGCATAATCTGCAGAAGGTGTTCATATAGACAACATATATGTGTAATATAGAGGATGCTGCTTGCACTTTTTGCATGTAAATTCTTACTGAAACTATATTTTTCTTGGGAACATTTTTCTCCACAAGTTAGCAGCTGTGCAGGCTCTGTGCTTACAGCATAGTAAGGCAGATGATTATTGCTCCATACTGTATTGGGATCATCCATATGCTGAGTGAAATGCTCAAGTATGACAGCCAGATTTAAGACAAATAAAAAAAGAACTTTATGTACCTCTTCCATGGTAATGCATGCTGGTCAGCATGCAGGACTGGAAACATGACTCCTGTAGACCTGAGGTGGAATTAATTATAAGGGTCACAGATAAGAAGAAGTTCCCAAGTGAAAGGCAAACGGAAAACGTTTGGAATAACTGTTAAACTTTTTTTGCCCAGTGGAATATTGGAATAGATACCTAATTTTCAAGATTAGCCAGACATCATAGTAGTCATCTGTCATCTGCTAGACACCTCTTTAAATCACAGTAAGGCAACTATATCCAGTATATTAATACCCAGCACATTAACATATAAAGACAAACAACATTATAGGGATTTAGGAATTTCAGCCATTATTTCAAATTTATGGAATACATCTTACACATGCCACTAAAAGCTTTTGTGATTGGTTGTTTTCATTTTTTGTGTTTTTGTGTTGTTTGGGTTTTTTTGGGTTTTTTGTTTGTTGTTTTTTTTTTTATGGTCATGCTCTTGTGAAGGCACTTTTTATTTTGAAATACATCTTTTTGGATTTCTAAATCTGCCTACATTCTTTCCTTCTCTATTGGTATTCCTGATACATAGCAGAAAGAAATGAATAATATGATTGAAATGTGTTTGTCCTCTCTCCATCACAGAGGTCCAGTTTGGGTGTATCCAGAAAGGCAGCAAGACATTCAAACCTTGCTAACAGAAGATCATGCTGAGTATCTGCTGAAAAGCAACTATTCATGGTCCTTATATAATCTAGGTGGAAATATAGGTAGGAAATTAATTCTTTCTTACCATAGTGTAGAGTGCCTGGCTCAAATTTGGATACCTGGAAACCTAAATGCAGTTTAGAAAAAGGTACACACCATATACTGTAAAAATGCCAGAAGTTCATTGCCCATTAAGGAACATTTTATTAGTCTGCCCTAAATCTAAAATTAGTCTACCCTATTAGTCTTCTAAACCTAGGAGGGTTAAAATAAAGATTGAAGATTTTTTCTTGATTTTTCCCCCTTTTGAGTGCTCAATTCCTCAGTGAGATTTTTGAAAATATGTATTTGGATGCTTCACCTTATCACAGATTATGGAGGTTCCCTGAAACATTTACTGAAATATTCCAACAATAATATACTCTTTTCTCAGTTTCCCAGAAACATATCTAACATTTGGTGAGCTATCATTTGGCAAAATCCAAGAAAATTGAAGCCAGTGCCCATGTGATTGAATTACAGAACAGTGAAAGCTATTTGCAGAACCCACTGTTGATGTTCAATGAATCCATTTTGGTCAAGAAAGCATAACAGAGACCTTTCATTACAATTCTGCCCCCATGCACAGTGTGATTTGCATATCAGTATGCTGAGATCTACGCTGTTTATTGAATGATTTGGAGTACTTCTGGATACAGAATAGTCATATACAAAGAATATAGGACTGGAGTTCTGTTTGTATATCAGCCAATCTGAATTGAACTTGAGACTGTTATATCTTACCAAGTACCTATTTTTCATTGCCTTTCTTATCAATTAAGATGCACATGAATAGAATCTTGCTATGTGTTTGTAATATATCACATAATATCACATAAACCACCACAAATTCTGAATAGGGCTGGCAAAATTTTTCATGCTTGTAATGTCAGTTCATTGCTTTTAAAATAAGCATAACTGTGTGTGCACAAAAAGATGATGCACACAAGGGTGGGAAAGAGCAGGAACACTGCTACTCTTTCAAATATAAATTTAATAGTTTCTTGGTCCTTATTTTTGCATTTCTGTTGCCTTTTTTTTTTTTTTTTCCTTTTTATTTTTTTCGTGCATAACAGAATTGGATAGGGCTCTGAGAAAACTGGTGTTGTAAAAGGTGCCCCATATCAGGAGAGTCAGAAATACGTGATGTTTAAGGTCCTTTCTAATCCAGGTCATTCCATGATTCTGTGATTTGTGGCTGAATGGGTTGGCCATATAGTCTAGGACTCACTGACCGTCTGAAGGAGGACTGAATTGAATTGTTGTGAAAGAGCTAAAATGCTCTTCTGAGACAGGATCTTCTAGTCCTGCAGACTTTTATTTCTACTTTTTAAGATTTCACCTGTTTTTAATCCAGTGTCTGCTTATACAGAGTAGAATCAGACCAGATGATGATCTAGGGAACAGCTACAGATTGCAGCATGAGGGAAAAAAAGCAAAACCAAAAAGAGGATATAGGAATTGTGTGTTGGAATCCTCTCTGATAAAAAAGCCTACCTTTTTAAAACAAGTATTTTTCTCAACACAATCTGTTGACAGGTAATTTTATACAATATTCCTCCCTTAGCTGTTCTTTAAACAGAAATACATTTGAAAGAAGATTTTATAGACCACTTTTCAAGGCACAGAAAGAGTGCAGTCACTACTTGCATGTCTTCAGCACCCATCCGATTATGTGCTCAACTGACATTTTACTTAAGGTGCAAAGCACAGCTCACTTTCAACCAGGAGCTGGTTAAAAATCAAGGGCATTTCTTTTGGGGATCTTAGGGAATTTTCAGGCACCTAAGACTGACTCTGGATCATTAGTTCATTCTTTCTGGTTAAGCAGATATATTTATTCAACAAAGCTCAAAGTGTTCAGTTACCAGTCCTTCTGTGGAAATGTGCAGATGCACTTCTGCTCATCGGCACAATTATGTACCCATGGGAAACTTAATTTTCCATTATCTTTTCTATTTTTGTAACTTGTTTTTGGGCTTTGCAGTGTCACAGATTTAAAAACTAAGTGGAGAGGAAAGAAAAGAAATCAGAAGACCGGTGAGGAGAGAGAAAAATAAGCTGGTTTTAGAATTTATCTTGCTCAGAGACCAACCTTGCACCCAAGAGATGTTAGAAAACACTCAGTGTGAGAGAATTCATGTATTTGTGTTTGCTTTGGGTTGTTTTCTGTCTACTAAAGAAATGAAGCTCTCTCACCAGATAACAGAACATTGTGAAAAATTTTAAAGCATTTCTCACACAGGCTTGAGGCCTCTTTGTAAGGGGAGGAAGGGAGATAAGAAGTTCAGAGATTGTAAAACACAGCCTGGTGAAGTCTCGTGTGTGCTCCAGGCCCCCTTTTATATGTAACACAGGACTCAGGCCTTGCTACTTTTTACTCCTGCTAAAATGAGCTTATCAGGGTATGTGCTTCCATTTGTTTTTTGTGGAATCTTCAAGCCAGGGAGATAATGAAATAAATCTACTCTTTATACTTCAGCTTTGAGTTGTGGTCTTCTTGGTGTTATCTCCATTTTTTTGGTTCACATAGAAGCAAAACCACAGAACATCTGTAGAGCCAGTCCAAATAAATACCACTTATGCTGTCACTTCTCTCCTAGCAGTATAATTAAACAGGTGTTAGAATTTGAAATATGTTGACATTTTATTAATTAAAGATAGACAGGGGAGACATGGACTTTCCTGGATCCTGCTTCTGGCCCTTCCTATAGATGGGCATCACACTGCCCATCTTCCAGTCATCTGAGATCCCCCTGGGTAAGCCAGGAGTGATGACAAATGATGGACAGTGGCTTGGAGAGCTGTCCTGGCTACTCTCTCATCACTGTAGGACAAATCTAATCCCATAGACTTGTGAGCATCTAAGTGGCTCAGCAGATCACTAACAGCTTCCTCCTGGATACAGGGGCCTATTCTGCTCCCTGTCTCTGTCTACCAGCTCAGGAGGCGAGTTGTCATGAGGATGACCTGTCTTAGTGTTGACAGCTGAGGCAAAGAAGGTGTTAAATACCTCAGCCTTTTCTTCATCTTCAGTAACTATATTCCCTTCCATGTCCAATAAAGAATGGACATTTTCCTTGCCCCTCCTTTTGCCATTAATGTATTTATAGAAATAATTTTTATTATCGTTTATAGAAGTGGCCAGGTTAAGTTCTAATTGAGCTTTTGCCTCTCTAATTTTCCTTCTGCATGATCTAACGACATCCTTAAACACTTTCGGAGTTGCCTGCACTCATTCTGAAACATAAATGATCTTTTTACTTTATTCAATCCAACTCTGTAGCACATCCATTTAAACCTCATAAAGATAATCACTGCTTGGAATATGGAGGAGTTAATAAGCTACAGCTACATTGCAGTAAATTGACTTTTCCACTGCATACATGTGGTATTTTAAGCGAGGCTACAGCAATTTATTTTTGGACAGGGTTACAGGATTCTTTATTTATGCAGTGCTTGGATTAGATCTCTATAATGTGACACATGGGATACCCACTTCGTGGTCATTCAGGTGTTCAGTTTGCTTTAGTATGCAGCTGCCAGTCCAGCCACTGAAATCCATGAGAAGAAGGCATTTCACAATGGCATTCTATGTGCTGACTGAGCAGGCTACATCAGTAGATAAAAAGTACATGGGCCAAAACAGCTTCCTGTGTCATTCAAATAAAGCCTATTCTAGACACCCATGTCAGAGGATATAATGCATAAAATACCAAGGCCACCTGAAGAGTCAGATTGGTATTCCTTCCCATGAATTTATTACTCAGTTTGTTAAAGAAATCAACTGTACACGTCAGAGTTTATTAGGACATGGTATTAAACAGAGGCTTTTTAAACAGAGAAGAGTGGGGTGATGGTTTCTGACATCTTAGGAGATCAAATATAATCCCTGCGAGATAAAATGATCTGTACAGTCCAATCTTTGGCAAAGAACAATGCCACCCAAAAAGTAGCTAAACGCAACCTGGGTTCAGACAATTTCTCTAAAGTGGCAGTTGTATTCTCAGAAAAGAAAGACTGCTTAAATCAAATACACATATTAAAAAAAAAAAATCTTAGCAATATTAAATCAGGTTAGGAAGACAGCAACTTTAGGGAAACTGAAAATTAAACAATTATAGAAAAGCAGAGCAATAGTGCAGTCTTTATGAAATAGTGTTAAAGCTGTCCAAGCACAAAACTTGCCTTCCTGGAGATTCTTTGTGAAAGCTGTACTCAGATCAAATATTTTAATTTTCCTTCTAAACTGCTGAATGAAATGATAAAATATAACCAGCAGAATTCACCCCCATAATTAGAATATGAAGATCAGATTAATTTTTTTACCTCTTTTTGCCCACCCACAGAAGCAAATACTCTTTCTTTTACATTTGTGATAAGCAAAAGGGTTTAATTTCAGAGCAAAAAGACTGCTTAAGTTACTTATTTTTCTCTGAAGGACAAAAAATTTCTAGTATCTGTGTAAAGCATTGAATATTATTCCAAGAATAATAAGAAAACTTAGCAAGATAAAATTTAGAATTAAAGACCAATTTAGAATTAAAGCCAACCAGTGGGGGTCCAGCTGAAAAGCAGCAGTACTCAAGAATTTTCTGTCTTTCACACGTTGTATTGGAGTCAAGATTGTAATGAAAATGTTTATTGATTTTAGATGTTGTCTAAATGCTTAATTGCAAACAACATATATATATATATATATTGCAAAAATAATAAAAAGGATGCATGATACATTAATGTGGGTATTTCCCCCATGTCTATTCCCACAGAATTTATCATTATGCAAGACGTCACAGCCCGATTTTGTCAAAAGACAACCAAATTGCTGTCCAGCCTCACTGTGCCAAATCTAAAAACTCTTAAACTCGCTATGGTCTCAAAAGGCTTTTTTGCTATCAATAAGGAGGATTTTGGCACAGAAATTCTGATTCATTGCACCAGCTTAACTCAGTTAGCAGCTAAATAAGCAACATTATGGTTCTAAGTTTTCCATAATTAGAAAAGTACACCCCGAAACATGATTCAGCTCTTAGATTAAATAAGTTTTTCAGTGGAAAATTTTTCTGTCTTGCTTCTTAAACGACACTCTTTAAACTCCATAATAAAAGGTATATCTTTGTGCTTATATTGTCACTGTTTTCTTTGTCCTTCTGAAATAGACAATGCCTGGACCAAAGATTGGAATTATAAGACTTTATGAATATTACCACTTACAAGCAAGGTCCCAAGTAGACATAGGTGACTCAATTATCTGAATTGCAGCCTCCTGTTTAGGTCTCCAAAAATGTCTCCTGGTATTCTATTTTTTTATTGGAAAGCCTCCTTTGTTTTTTGAACAATATCCTCTTATGCTATGGAAAACTTTTTGCTATCCAAATTTGCTCTAAACATAATCTAATTTTCCTTGGTTATTATCATTATCATGGCTACACCTAAATCTGACTCTAGTAGTTCTTCATTCCCTTATTCACAAAAAATATTTTTCTGAAGGCTCCATCATGTTAATTTCACTATAAAATAGAAGCCCAATGCCTGACATATTGGACTCATTAAAAGAATTCTATGACTCTTTAAAAGAATTCTACAGACATTTTTGTACCACACTACCAGTTCGCTGGTAAATTTCTGGGTAAGAGTCAAAAATTTAGTATTACTAGGTACATGTAAGAGAGCAGTGAAAGAAGATGAAGACCACAGAATGTAACTAAAATGTAAATTTCTACACGTCACTTATGAGGTAATAAATAATATATTGGATGTGTTTTAAAGAGTCAGCTATGAACCTACTTTGTTTAGATTTTTTAAATCATTCAAACACATATACCATTTTCAGAGGAATAAATTAATTTAAAAAAGAAGTATCTCTGAAATGAAACAGTATTTTATAATAGCAATTATTGCAACTAAAATAATAATCTTGGCTGTGTTTACTGGCAGAGTGAGCTTTTTAATTGCCAAAGAAACTGCCATAGGATTAACAGTGAATATTCAAAATTGGTTCTATCACAACACATGGCTTTTTTGAGACAACCACATCTTTTAATGGTATATTAATTTAAAATATTAAAGTTAAATTAGTGTGAAATACAATACAACATAATAGGATAAAACAAAAAAGTTCCAAACTTATTTAAATATTTTTGGTCAATATGTTCAGGAACAGAAAGAAGATTTATTGCTTGTTTAATGTCAGTAGTGAAATGTCATCTTTTGAAATGAGAACTGATTGAAGTAGTATCATTATGCAACAACCCAATAATAGCAGTATTAAGCCAGCATTCATCCGCTGTCTCTTCAGTTATTTTCTATCTCAGCCACAGGATATATCTTGTGTTGTATTATTTAGAAACTACTGTACTGGTGACCAAGTGGCCTACAATTAGGTTTTATACACCTGATTTTATTATGATTACTGTGACCTTTTAAGTAGTGCAGCCTCTTGCAGTTTTGTTATGTGTTGTAATGAAGGTCCACATCATCTTGTTTCTTGCAGAAAAGTTTTCTGATTCAAAAATATTTCATAACAATATACTAGGGCAGGTGCAAATGCCAAAACTAAAGAGATGACACTAGGGGGGTGGCTCCAAAACAGGAAAGCTTTGTAAACATAAATATGTGTTGAGATTTCAGTAATTTTTTTCCATTTTTTATCTGGGCAAACCCAAGAACATACAAAGAACTTTGCAAAACCAAATCCAGCAGAGAAAGGAGGTAGAAAGGAAATGAATAGAAATATTAAATCAGAAATTAAATGTTTTATTTTCTTGGATTTTCTTAGATTTTCCAAAGCATTCTCTATTGTTAAAAAAGATAAATTTTGTTATAAAAGTATTTTCAAAATGTAGGTCAGGAAGAAAACGTGATCTTCAGATTTATTTTTTAAATATTGGCAGCAGGTGCCGTGTGATGGTGAGTGTGTGTGACATACTTGGGTGCCAATGATGGAGCTGTAGCTCTCTTGTTTCCTTCCATCCCCGTTCAGTGTAATCATGTCTCCACATGTCTGACCACTTGTGTCCATTTCACTTGCTGGATAGTCACAACTGCTGGCAATTCCAGTGAGAGAGAAGGAATAACCTTTTTTATATTGACAAAGCAGGAAAAGAATTACACTTGAAACCCTTTTTATAAAGGAAAAAAATATCAAGAGGTGGTTCAGCAATTCAGGATATTATATGACACAGTTCTCTAAAAATTATAATTAATTAATTGCTCAAGGTTTCTTGACAGAATAAATTTTCTAACGATCCATTTTTAAAACCTAAAATATCTCAATCTGCATGAACAGGCAACACTGTTTATTGCATCATCCACAAAGTAGTACTTCATTTTTTCTGAAATGAAATAAATCTAAAACCGAAAAAACCAAACAAACTCCCAAAAAAATCAACTCAGCCCAACCAAAACGAGGCATAAGAGTCTTCTGTATAAGACATCTCCTGTAAAACACTTTTTTTGCTTTGTTTTTTCAGCATTGTGGTTTCTATAAATTTTAGATCTGAATTCTAAAAAAGAGAATTATTTCTTTCATGCCCAGCGTGACCAAGCAACAGTTATAACAATAAAAAAAAGCTATATCTCAAAATGCATACATTTATTAGTAGAGACAGACAGTCATTTAAGGGAAAGGTGAAAATCATTTACTGCTGTTGTGTGGTACTTAATTTTCAGATAAATAAAGAAATTTCCTCATTTTAATTGTTAGTCTTATATCTTTCATACACAGAAAATTTGATATCATATCTATAAAGAGAATTCTTAACCAGACAGCTTAAAATGTCAATGAGACATATACAAATAAAAGGATTTTGTTTGTTAGATTATTTAGCTCATGAAAAGGTGACCTTTTTAATGAGAAAAATAACAATCATAGGAACAGAACTGAAGTATCGGACATTATTCTTAATTTTGATTAGTATTAAGAAGGTAGAGTAAAGTTTTCATTTCTGTTAGAAACTTACTTCACCACTATCATATTTTTAACACTGAAGTACAACGAAAGACTAGAATTTAAGAGGATATCTCACTATATTGAATTGTCTTATATTTGACTTGATCAACTAATTTCTCTACCTCTATATTATTTCCACTCATTTTAAAAAATAATTCATACAAAACAGGGGTTTGTGTGAATATGCCATCACAGGAGAAAGACCAAATGCTTTAATTGGCAACTCCAGAATCTTAAACTGACTGTTACCATGTCTTTCAGAAAAAAATGTCCTTTTTTCTGGTATGATTTTGAAAATTACAACATTATTAAATGTCTTTAATATTAATACAGATATATCCCAGGTCCCCTTGTTGCACAATCTACATTTTCTTGATGTAAATGTGCCTGTCTCGGAGTTTAAATAAAACTGTATTTTTTCTCTTAGGAATTTGTCACACTCACTGTATATTAACTTTATTTTCAAAACCTTACCAATTTTTGCTTGCTTCCTCATGATTTTCTTTTACTTAGAACAATTTTAAGTGTTAACCATCTTCAACAAAGACTGCTAAATCACTATGTATTCTAATGCACTAGAATTACTCTGCATTCTAATGCACTAAATTCAGCACTATAACTCAACATTTCCCATTTTCCAACACTTCCATTAACACTATAGTTCTTCTCAAAAATGCAGTAGCAGAGCTGCCACTAATAGACTTATGTCTATTTCTCACTCTGAAGCAAAATTCCTGTAACAGAAATTTACCCTGTTTCTTTTCCGTTACTTCTAACTTTCAGCATAAAAGGTAAAGAAGTCCCCATTTAATTTTCTAATTCTAACCTCTTCCATAACTTTTAAAGCAACTTCCCTGAAGTCATCCTTTTGATACAGCCTATGAGCTGTCATGAGTAAGTTTATAATTGGGTCAGATCTCATTAGATCTGAATTAAATCTGGCAGAAATCCATCACGTAAGTTGTCTGATGCTACAAAAACCAGAAAATTTTTAACAGATTGGCAAGGTTTGTCCTTTGCCATCATGAGAGCAAATTAAACCCCTAGTCAATAAAGGTTCTTAATATATTTAAGAAAAACTGACCTTTCTCTTTTTCTTGCACTTTTTTCCCAATCTTTTTTCTTACTCACACATCTCAATGATTTTTTTTTTTTTCTTTGCTAACATTGTTGCATTGTTTCTTGGCTTTATACATGGAGATATTTTCCTGCAAGCCAATATGAAAAAATAGCGTTCACTCTAGAAACAGATAATTATTTTTTTTTACAGTTTTATTATTTTACTCTACAATAGCACCCACTCCTATAACTAAAGCATGTCAGTAGGCTCTCTAAAATCACTTAAATTTTTACACTTTGCAAAACCTAATTTCCTTCTGCAGTGAAAAGACTACCCGGATGGGTGGGTGGAGAGCAGTGAATATTGTCCATCTCGACTTCAGTGAAAGTTTCAACACAGTCTCGCAAACATTCTCACAGGCAAATAGGGAAGTGTGGACTGGTTGTGTGGATGGTGAAGGGGATTGAGAACTGGCTGAACAGAACATCCTAGAGGGTCGAAATGAGTGGCACAAGGTCTAGTTGCTGCATATGTTGAACAACTTGATATTGTAAAACAGATGTACTGGATTCTTCCATGGACTTCCATGTCAGAGTAGTAACCCTACCTCCTTCCACTCCTCACTTCTTTAACTTCTGTGACAAGCAAAAAAGACTCAGCACTACCTCATGTCCTTGGGTGATGGACAAAACTGTTGTCCTGTAGGGAAAGGAATCTGCAATAATGTCCGTAGTCTGTATGCAATATTACTTCAGTAGTTTATTTTCACAAGTCATCTTTATGAAGGTATATTTAAACTATGAAGTGCTTCTTTTTCAAACCTCCAAAAATAATGGTCTTTTAGTGCAGTTTTGGATGTTTTTTTCCCTTCACTTTAAAAAAATGTGGCTGAAGGAACACATTTAGTCATGTAACATCTTACTGAATACACCTTATGGAACCACTGTCATCAGTGTCAAGGAAATGTTTAAAAGCTTTACCAAACAATTATGTTACACAGTTCCCTTTGTGGTTTTGCTGGCAATGCTAAGGTGCAAGATCAATTCAGAACACTAGGCATCATCTACTAGGCCACATACTACCAGAGAGGAGATGTGACCCAACTTCAGTTAGCATTGACTCAGACTTTAGTATTATTTGGAATTGAGGACTGAAGTAACTTTTCTACAGGAACTATCATATGCTCTCTTTGGTTTAAAAGGCTTTAGATAGGATTATGCATATCTGATAATTTGTGAAAAGCTTTAATTTTTGCTTGATATCCTAAGCACATGATTTATTAAATGCTTTAATTTTTCTATGATATACTAAGAAGATTTCATTCATGCCTCTATGAAAGACCAGTAATTAGCTATATTATGCTTGGAGAAGATTTGCTAAAGCTTTCGGAAATATTTTTGTTCCCCTAAATGCACTCTATAAATACAAGATATTTATAGACTTTTTACTTGAAAAGATAGAATATTTGACTGAATATTGTTAAAATGTAGGTATGTTTTCCATTTGCAGAAACTTGTGGAAGTTTTTATTAGGCCACAAATTATATTTTAATCTCCCTGAGATTTCTAAACAGTAATTGCAGCTGGTAGCTCTTAAATGTACTAGAGGAATGTGGATCCTGCTAGGCAGCCCTTTCCCAGAACTCCTATGTCACAAATAATTTTTTTAAATGATTGCTGTTCTTTCTAATTTGATGTTGGGTTTTTTTTTCCTTCATGCTGTATTGGTTTCTTGTTTACCTTCTATAGTTGAATTCAATTCTATTTGAAAAAATCTGTTTGCTCCCCATGAAAGCTGCTTCCTTATGAAGACAGCCTCGTTGAGGATAAACACCCTTATTGCCAGCCCCAGGTAATACTATAGTATTATCATCTCTGGAATTTTCAGCCCAATGGAAATATAAAAATGGCATCTCAAGCTCACAATTTCACATGGAAATCTTACATGTCTAGAGAAATGTTTCCAGTATCAACCAGAGTTCAAGAACCGTGTATGCGGGTCCCAGAAACCATGCCAACACTGAATACTGGTCATTCCTTTAAAACCTTTCAGATGAGATCACACTTGTGTCATTAACCGTAGTCCTTACCCTAGCCTGGTAATTTCAGAGGAATGATCACATCAGCTACATTGAAACATCTTTGCAAAAAAATATTAAAATATTAGAGTCAGACATCTTTGCCTCAGTTTCAACATCTTAGCTCATGCATATCCAACCTGCTTTCCTCCCATGAGCTAAGGCTGAAGAAAAGCAAAAAGGTTCTTGTTGTTTAGGTTGACTACTCTGTGTCAAAGAGGATTCCTGAGGAAAAGGGACATAAAATAACCTGTTCTAATGAGAGAGAGACAACAGCCCAGCCCAAAAATAAGGGAAAAGGAAAAGAGAAAAAAGTTGTGTTAATCAAGACACATGAGATCCCACTCAGCAAGGGTGTGTGCCTGCCCTTCAACACAATTCTTACTTGTATGAGTAGGTAAAGTCATGGATATTCTTGGTCCCTTTCTGCACAGGTGCTGTCACTGGGAGGCATGGTGTGTTGCTGGCAGTAACTTTTTTACACTTTTAACTTCTAGGAATGGAAGACTTTGAGAGTTGTCTAGCTAAATCAGGAAAAAGTTTTTCAGCCAGAGAGGGTGGCTGAGCCCTGGAACAGGTTCCCCAGGAAGCACCAAGCCTGACAGAGTTCAAGGAGCATTTGGACAATACTCTCGAGGACATGGTGTGAGTCTTGAGGTCTTCTGTGTAGGGCCAGGAATTGTACTCGATGATCCTGATGGGTCCCCTCCAACTGAGAATATAATATGAATCTATGATTCTAAGATAGGAATCAGATTTTGACTGCAGTTGGAAAAAAAAAAAAAAAAAGATGCAAAAAAGTGTATATAAAACAATCTGATTTCATAAGTCTTTAAAAGAAAGATAAAAATGAATTATGATTAGGATGAATGACGGTGGAAATTCTCTACAGCCTCTTCCTGAGGTCAGAGGAAATTACAACATATTTAAGTCAGATTCTTGGCGGTTTAAATGTGTCTACTGAATACAGCACAGTCAGGTGTTTTATGTCTAATATAAATAAACAAACAAATAAGAGTATGTAAATGCAATTAGCTGTCATTAATCCGGCTTATAACAGTGAAGCAGTCTTAAGGTGTATGTATTAAGAACTTTAAACTGCAAAAACATTAATCTCTGTTATCTTCATCTATTATATGAAAGACATTGATCATTAGCATCGTATTTACACCAGTTTTGGTGGCTCTTCTATCAACATTCACAAGACATATAAATATGTAATTAAACACGAGTCTTACCCCAGGCTTCCTGTTAGCGAGGATTCTTGCAGCTAGGTGGACATCTCAAATGAAGTCTAGGCATTCTCATTTCTCTTGACTTTGCTTATCTCAAGTGTAGAATCTTAGACCAAAGTCTAACTTGAGTCACTGAGACCATTATTTTTTCTGTGGCTGGGGGAATTAAATGTGACACAGTCCATTCTCAGGCCTAGGTTCCCTGGCTGGCAAATAAGTAAGTACTTGTTTTGCTTTCACCCAGAGTCAAAGAGCTAAACCAATCTAGTTTCTGAGATGAGGGAATTTGGAACTCCAAACTGACAGAACAATACAGATGCACACAGAAAGACCTTCTTAAGTGAAATCCCTGAGCATGCTTAGTGACAGGCAATTCTACCTGTTTCACTGATTCTTATAAGCAATCAGCTATTTTAGAATTGAAAATTAACCATCCTTTAACAACCAGCTTTTTATATGTCTATATATATGTCTACTAGAACATCTCTATACTTTTGCAAGCGTTCTATTTTATACACTAGGCAGTTCAAACCACTTGGGATGTTGCAGTTAGGGTTGCTACAGAAGCAGCAAATGTCAGTAAAGCAGAAGTGTCTTGTGCTCATATAAACAACCAGAGAACTTCTCATGTGTAAGCAAATGTCTACAGAACTTAACCATCTTATTTCTGTGTCCTAGTTTTACCATACTGCAAAGGTCCTTGTCCTCCATCAGCAAACTGAGACCCACAAGCTGCCAGGCAGTCCAAGGAACCCACTGCATCAAAATTCTATATGTGGCAAAAGCTGACCTTGACAGATCTGCCACTTTGAAATAGGTAGTACCACGGAAAATTTAGGTGCATATGCAGAGAAATGTCAAAGATGAATTGCCTTTATTGGTGTATAGATCATTACTTGTTGCCCCTGCTTTTCTTTCCCCCTACCCACGCATACAAACACAAATTTGGGCGCAGATGATGGAGAAAGCATGTGAAAGCCTGGTATCTTAGAGAGGAATACCCTGACCCAACTTTCTCCTCCCATAAAAATTTTGTTTGAAGTCCCTGAAGGATAACAGCTGTTTAAGCAGTGCTGGTTGTACAGGATGTGTTCTGAGGTGAAGAGATCTGTTTGTAGAGAGCAGCCAGGGATAGTACAGAGCCCATAAGCTGGTCATACATATCCACGAGCAATTCATTGCCACTATATGCAGTAAACAGTAGATATGCCAAACTCAGAGAATATCCCTCCAAAACTCAAACCCAATATATTCCTACAGAAATCAGATAACACCAGATACTTACATTTCAATAATTAAAAGCCATTTGACAATGCTTTCGTGCAATCTTGCTTTTTAAAAATAAGACATTAATTTATCTTTTTTTAAAATTGTTGTTATTGTCTGCATGTCTTGTGGTTTTTTTCAATTAAATGCAGCTTCCCACATTCTCAACAAGTACAATTCCCCTGTAAACAATATTTTTAACTGGTTTACTGTCTAGCAACTCCTCTGATTCTCTAGTTCTGAAAAAGAAAACGTCAGTCATGGATTTTCATGCTGATGGTTTCTAGGCAAGAAGAACAGGCTTCTGTATTTCACTGAACTGAACACTAAGTGTACTCTGGAGTTCTTATCTAAAGTGGATGGACAATAGGAGTTTATAAAAGAAGTGACACTGTAGTCAAGACACAGTGATAAAAAAATCTTACTACTGTATTGCTAGAACACCAGACCTTATATACTAGTTACCATTCATCTGCCAATAAATAGATGAAGGATTTTCAAGGGAAATAAAAAAAAAACAACAAACCCAGCCATGCCACAAAACTGGATTTGAAGTGGTTTTGCATCTGTAACAGCATTGGAGAAATGTCCCATGACTACGACAGTCATGTTGCTGGAAAAGCTTTTCGAAACTGAAAATTAATGCAAAAATAGTCTCCTAGTCTGACACTGGAAAAGTAAAATATCCTCAGAAACTTTCTGGCTTAAAGTAACATATCAAATAATATGACAGAATATGAATCTGGACAATAAATGATCATTTATGAAAAAAAAATTGCAATCTCAAATTACTATTACAATTTTTTCCTGAATAAACTCTTATTTTAGCACTGCTTTGTACACAACACTCCGAAGTTTCTCAGCACAGTTGCTCTGCTGTAGTAGTGGGCAGATCAGTCTTTTACCTCCATTGTATATATTGATTTGTGATGCTGTTGGGTTCCTTAGAAACAAAAATAAATTATTCTCTTTTAAGAGATCACTGGAAATCCAGTGGTTCCCCCTACACCCTTGTGCTCTCCTTAAGCTTTATTTTTTGTTTTGGTTAGATAAATTTTTAATTTTTTATCATTATAGCAGTATTGCAGTGTTGTGATATGCATAATATGTATCTCTTCTCCTTGTATAAAGTTATTTTCTTTCATTTACCTGCTACTTCCATAATTGTACTCATCAGACACTTAATTGATGTCACTTCTTAGGGGAGCTTTGTCACTGATGATGACATACATTTTCTTGGTCAATAAAATGCCAAACCATATTTGTGACATTTTTTCTGAAATCAAAATACAAAATAAATAATCTGACTTTGGTACTTCAGATTTCAAGAAGGTTTTCAAGAAGGAAATAAGCTAAACATGAATGCAGTAGATAATAAGAGTTTGATGGACTGATTTAGAAATAAATGGTCTGGAGGACTTTGGGGCACACAAGGTCTTTCCAGGTGGCATGTTTGTAATTTAGACATACAAATAAAGTTGTCATCTCTATCCTGTCAGGATCACATGTTCTGGATGTCAAGGATGGGGAGCTCATAGGAATGATTTAACAGCTGAACCTTGATATGTGCACTGTGAAAATTTGGTCTCTTAATGGACAAAACAAAGCTGCCTTTTTTACCTTCTTCCTACTGTAATTTCAGTTTTCCAAAGACTTTTATTTGTGCTGTCATTCTTGAAATACAGCCAATTTTATCTGTCAAATGTCACTTAACAAAAAAGATGAGCAGTCCAGTTGAGTTTATTGAATGCACAATTTTAAGACAACAGCAGTGAAACATTTCCTGTACTCTGGAACTGTTCCTTGTAGTTACTTGTGTTATTTTTTCAGCAGCTCCACTTCCTCCAGCACAGCCATTTCTCAGATGAGTAAAATTTGAACGATAAATTAGTTGAAGGTTTATGACTAGGATCCTATCCTTGGAAAAGGAGCCTAAATTTTGTCATCTTTTAAACACAAGACCCATCTCTTAATTCAAGTCTGCCTTTAATATCAGCATGACCACAAGGCTTTTGTCAGAAAGACAGATGACCAAAGGAACTTGTAGATTTTAAAAAATTAAAAGTATAATAAGGGTGGAAATAGATTGTCTTTCTTGACATCAATTACACATTCTCATTTGGAAGAACTGTAAATCACTAAATGAACTAATGCAATATTCTTATGGAGAGAACCCTTACACAACAAAAATCTCGTTTGCTTTGAACCACTGCACAAAAGTGCACAGTTCCTGCATTTGACCTTTCTATCAAGAGTTATCAAGAGGTCTTCAGTCTGCCTTGTTATATTTCCACCCATTCAAGTGCTCTTTTGAGCTCCTTTCCTGAAATTTAGGACATTCATTAGGAATGGACTCTTCACTGCAGAATAGGAGAAACATGACATTTGACATTTTTATCATAGGTCGCTAAAGGTCATTTCTCCAGCAATGTGTAATATCAAGCAGGAAGTAGTCGTAAGCATGAAGTCCTCAGCCTAAAGTCATGAGCTCATTTATTATCATCACATAATTTTAGTAGACTGTGTCACTGATACTCTGACTACCCAATATCAGACAGAATTGCAAAATAATCTTCCAAACAATGTATGACAGGCACTTATTCATCACACAGATAAAATTTGCGACTATGTTATCAAACACAATCTAGGCATGTTTAGATAGATGTGCTCAAGGTATGTTGCAGAATCATGTTTGGGTGGATCAGAGTGAATGCTGATCTGTATATTTTGCTGAAATGTATCCCTTATTCTTAACTAAGAGCATTCCCCTGGCCATATTCACAGTATGGTTATAGCTTTCCAGTGACCTTGCTGTCGATACAAAGTTGCTCTGATTTCACTGGTTTATGAGATGATGGAGAAATAATTTAGTTATTACATAAGTGCAATATTATTACAAATTCAATGTATCTGGTATTATTTAACACTAAGACCTGATACCTTTTCAAAGCCACCCTTTCAAAGAGCTCCACGGCTCTCCTTCTGTAATCTTGCCTTTACATTTATTTTTATTTCAATATTTATTTCATCTAAACAGGTTGTCAGCCTGGCCCAGGATGTCTTGGGTGATTTACAATTTGGATAACTCTAAAAGAAAGCTTTGTCTTTTCTCTTTTTCAGTCAAAGTGTCACACCAATCAAGATATGGTCCACTATGCTGAGTACAGAGATATTCTAATAACCCACAAACAACCAACCAATTTTACCAGTGGCTTCATCTGTGAGGAGATGGGAGCACTTGTAGGGAAAAGGAGTAGTGAGGTTAGAAGACAGAAGACTTCTCTAAAGCTGGGGAACTGGTGTTCAAATTCTTGGTTCCAGGAGGGAATAATGAACTATTCACAGAATGTCTGTGAAAGGGAAATGCAAAATAAAAGTGATATTCAATGAAGCTTGAAATCAGGTATTATAAAGTGGTCTTAAAGGAGATAATTTTTATTTTCCATAATGAAAAGGTTTCAGTGAAAATGGAGAATAGCTTTTCTTTCCATAAACTCTATTTATAAATCTTTAAATTTTATCTGATTAGGCAGCACATTTATTGTGCACACCATTTCTATCATGTAAGGACCTGTAGTATTTCTTTTATGTTGTTCTTTGATTAAGCATCTCCCAAATTATTAGCTAGGTCAGCAGAAGATATTTTCATTCACAGCCTCAGAAATGTGATAATTTGCATGTAAATGATTATTTATACAACATTATTTACGATTAGTGGGATTCAGAAATTAAGAGGGCTAGATGAGTCTGAATTTTTGACTATCACCTTTGAAATAATAATAGACACTTAGAAATTACTTTGTTAGTAGCTAAAGAGCAACTGGAGAGATGGAAGGTAGTTTTATTATTATTATGCCTATGGCAGCATTACTGTAACTGCCTATTTCTAAATGGAACAAATGTTCTATTATGTTTCCTAGTGCCCAAGCCCCACAAAAGAAAGATGTAATAACTGCAACAGCAGATGGCTAAGACTATGTGATACCAGTGGTTTTGTGTTATTATTTCTATCAGTCAATGAACTTTTAAGTTTGTGTAACTGCTGTTTTGGTCATGTTTATTCTTATTGTGCTGCTATATTAGAACTTCATATGAAAGTCTGTTCCATGATAAGTGAAAATTTAAACAGTAGAAGGTGAAGTGTTTGCTGCCTGTGTTATTACTGAAAATTAATGTTCTTCTGTTATTATGCGTACAACACACATACAATTACATTTTATTTAATTTTGGTAGTAGATATGACACTGGGATTGTGGGGAGCACAGGCAGATGTTCTTCCTCTCCTGCTCAATAAACAATCGATATTACAATATAATTACTGTACTACCTACCTGAAAGGAGGTTGCAACAAGGGGAGGGTTGGCATCTTCTCCCAGGCAACTGGTGACAGGACAAGAAATGACATTAAGGTGCAGCAGGGGAGGTTCAGGTTGGACATCAGGACGAATTTCTTCACAGGAAGGGTTGTCAATTGTTGGAATTGACTTCCCAGGGGAGTGGTGAGGTCACCAGCCCTGAAGTGCTCAAGAAATGACTGGACATGGCAGTAGGGCTCTGGTTTAGTTGATAGGGTGATGTCTGATCAAAGGCTGGACTCTGGAGCTCTTTTCCAACCTTAATGATTCTATGAAGTTTTTGCCTGATCCATAGACAAGAAAACCTCTTTACATCTACTTTCTCCCTTTACTTATCTCTTACTTCTCCTCATTTCCTGCTCATCTCTTCATTAGGTAACCTGATCAATTTCTCCCCTCCACCCAAAAAAAAAGGGCTCATATTGGGCTCTGCAGAAGCACCATCCTACTCCCGGTCGGTCTGGCATCTGTGTATTTTCAGCAACGTGATGTTTGAACTTCATTGGGTTTCAATAGATCTATTGTTCCTGTGACACTAATGATCAACTCCTCACATCAATTCCTCACTAACTGATGAATAAAACAACAGTTTACACCCCTCGGGGCTTGTGTAAATTTAGTGAACGTTAACTTACAGCACATTAGCATGATCATTAAGAAACTGGTGCTCCTAGCATGATTTGCACTCAGATAATCTTCTACTTTTTAACATTTCAGTGATGAAAAGTTGGTTATGAACAAACACTATTATTGGAACATACTATTTGAGTTTACCTTACAATATGCTTTGTAAGACCTTCTCTTAAGCTGCGAAGTCTTAAACAATTAAAATGCCCAGGTATAATGCACTGTTTCATGGAACAATGAGGATGAATTTAAATAAAACTACTCTTTGTCCACATCACTGTACTTTTTAGTCTGTTCAGAGCTATTCCTGTTGAATTAGAACTAATTTGAGGTGGATTTTCCTCACACCAACAATTAAATTTTGCATTTGTTGTCTAAAAAAACAGAACCAAGGCAGAGTCTATAGGTTTAGCAGTGTCCTTTCACTGACTGTTGATGTGTATAGTGATCTCGTTCTCTACTGAAGGAGATAATTTCCTTGCCTACAAATTTTTTCTGTTGTTTTCACCAGGAGAAAAAAAGTGTTTTTTTCTCCGGATATTTATGTAACTGCTTTTTACAGGACAAAGAGCTTCTTGGTACTTGGTAGCAGGTCACAGATGCAGGTGAGGTAGCCTGTGCAGGGCTTTCTTTATAGATACCATACCCAGGACAATACGTTGGTTCTCTCAAAAAAAGAGTGAGCTCCATTAGTGCTCATATTTTTGCCAATACCACCTATTTTGAAATCTAGAACCAATTTTAAAGCATTAATAATAAAGATTTGAAAAGTAACATTCCTCTTATATTCCTGGAGACAAAGTGTTAAAATCTGAAAAGAGATCTTTTGGAAAAATTACACTGACTAATGAAAATGTAACTTTTTTTCCTGAACATCCAAGAGTTCTTGACTTAGTAAAAAATGCAAATCACCCTAGCACTTTGTTTAATTGCTGTTTCCTTAAACCCATCAAATCTTCTTAATTCTTCTTTTCTTTGTCCTTAATTAACACCCATTCCCTATTGGCTAAAGTGTAACCCAGAAGAACTAAGCTTGTGAAATTCTCAACTTATTAAACCTAATTGCTATAATAATTAGCAACCATTGGCAAAATATTCATCACACAAAAGGCAGGAAGGCATCTAATTAACAATCTCAAAATGCTAAACATTTAGCTACTTGATATTTTACCTGCCTTTTCATGCCTTTGTTTCTGGAGATATATGACACAATATATTGTTCTAAGGAGAAATAGGATAGGAACTTTTCTTAAAAATATGAATTTGCTAAAACTGAAACTTTTCACTCCAACAACCAGCTGCTATTTTAAAAAATTAATTTAAATTTTATTTCCCAGGCCACAGATAGAATTTCCTGACAAAGAGGAAATAAAAAACAGAGACCAGTTCAGGTAGCTCATATATCCTGCAGGACAAGCGTGATGGACAGAGTAGGAATCCATGCAGGAGCATCCCTTAACCAATGTGAGAACTATCTTCACAAAGCTAGCGGTAAGTCTGAAGTTTTTTCTTACAGAATTTTGATATACTCTGTTGTGAAAAAAATTACAAGGTACAAATACATTTTAATACTTGTATGAAAGTGGTGAGTTTATCTTATGTGGAACAGAAATATTCTGGAATTTTTAGAGGTACAGAGAATTTCAGAGGAAATTTAGGAGAAAATTATTTGATCTATGGTTTGATAATATTGGCATCTGATACAATTCATGCAATTGGTTGCATACTTAGATAAAATGGAATTCCTTAATATAATGACTTACATAAGGTATTGAAAAGACCTTATCCAGATTTTTTTTTTTTTT
>VXBB01006422.1:1255268-1275746 GCA_013399915.1 Illadopsis cleaveri
CTTTGGATGTTGCCCCTCAGATCGTGTGGTCTGTGTTTGTTATTTTCACTATTAAAATTCTTTATTTTTTGGGCAACTCCAAATTGTACCCCAACCTCTATTTTCACCATGCTCCCCCAGCTGGACCAGACCCAGGGTCATAGAGAACCGTACTGTGACAAACTGTTATACTACTTTTAAGGAACAAAAAAAAAAAAAAAAAAAAGAAAAAAAGAAAAAAGTCTAATATATTGCATGAAACTTTCCAGATTCCAGTCTCTCTTAACACCAGACAAGAAAACAGATATCTTTCTAATGTAAAAGGATGTTTACATTATACATGAGGATGTACATTTACTCTGTGTTACTGTTAGCTTAAATTCTATACAGTTTAATTCAAGATATAATGTCATATTATTACCTTGGGTTTACTTATTTTAGTTTCCCAAATAAGTCTTCAAAAGCTCTTCCAGTCTGACAGAGCTCATAAGAACATAACAGAATGTTTTAGTTGCATAATATTAGATTTACATTCAGAGTTCTTAATACATGGCATTCTCTCTCTCAAGACTTTAAATCCCAGTATGTTGTTATGCATCCCTCATATCATACCATACCATTCTCTCAACCCTCCAGCTTTTTGAATTTACACAGACATCTTCAAGACTTTAATTTTTCATCACCTGCTCTCACAGATTTGTCCTTACATCTGACTTCCTGCACAGACATGTAAGATTGGTAGTTGCACATGCTACACTCTGTACCATATGAATGATTTATTATGATTCCTGTATCCTCATAATATTACATCCTTTTTCTGTATCTTATTTCAATGTATCAGTTATTATGTGACAGAAATACATTGGGCACTGTGAAATCAACCAGACATTTGCAGTTAGATGTTCTTTGAACATCAGGCTAGGATGACTTTAGCAGGCTAATGCTCCGCTTGACTCTGAATCCTCAAGACCAAATGCTTCTTTGTATCATAACTGTTCCAACAATAGTCTTACTTTTCAAGACTCATTCACTGCCAGTACTTCAAAAGAATTACGGCTCTTCTACAGGTACTGAGAATAACTGGAGAGGTTAAATTTGGTAAATTGCTTTTATAGTCATAACCTTAGAATAACTAGCAAATCCCTTTCAAATCTATTTTAAATAGTATGGTTTACACGGTAAAATTAACTACATAAATTGTGTCTGAAAAGACCCAGTTTAAGAGTCCAAGGGCTTCTCATTAGACAATTCCTGCACAACAAATGCTGAGCTCCATTTTTTACATCTTTTTTATCTCTAGAGAGTCTGGAGACTCTCTGCACTAGCAAGATTTTAAATTGCTGTCAAGAAGACATTGAATCATTCTTTAAACAAAATAATAAAATAGTGTTCTATAACAAAAGAATGTGCTGTAAAATGGAACAAGGAAAAGTGTTTGTATAGATTGCAACAAAGGAATCTTTAGTGGAAAATACTGAAAAGAGAACATTTTTTGTGTATCTGATAAGCAGCACCTTGTTATACACAGACGAATAATAAGACTCTCAGCCAAGTTGAAGAAAAAATATCTTCCGGTTTTTAATGCATTTACAGCTGTATTTTTAGACTTAGCCCAGCAGTAGTGGCTAAAATAAACGCTCGTAAGAGCTTTACTTTAAAAGAGACAACACTACCTTAATTTGTCAAGACATTATCTCTAAGTGCTTTAGTCTTCAATTAAGGAAAATGTATGTCCAATCAAATTCAGTAATTAGTAAAAACTTTAAAAAAAATCAGGTAACTGGATATTTATGCTAAGTATTTTAATATAGATCAGATTTTAATATAAAGGTTTAATATAAAGATTTTAATATAAATGTTCAAGATCATAAGTTAAAGTTTCAGAAATAGATTAGATTGGCTTGTGACAGAGTTAAAATGCATTAAATGGTAGAAAGATTATTTTTCTTTTGTGTCAGTTATTATATAATACGTGCCACACGGAAATGTTGCTGCACCAAGAAAAGGAATTAATGCAACAAATCCTAAACACGCTCCACACAGAGTAATTTGGCACAATATTTCTTCACTGAAGGGTAAAATAATGTAAGTGTTCACAAGTGTACTATTTAATGGGAAAAAATGTTTAATAGATCTCAAGGCTATTGCGAGTTACAATTTCTTTTTAATTTTGAATACTTTGCTTTCAAGGTGGCTGCATTAACTTTCTTCTTTATTGTTGTTTAAGTTAATTACATTTAAAGTTCTTCCATTAGGTAAGTAAAGATGTATAAAAGCCAAAATAAATGTTCAATGTCTGTTCATTCTGGGCTACTTACAGAAAAAATATCAATTTAGCAGTACAAAGCCCCAGAAATATAGGACAGTCTCTCTTCCTAATTTTCAGGTTAGCTATAAATATCTCTTATCCCATCTTCAGAAAAAATGTTTTTTTCCACATCTATTTGAAAGTAAAGTTTTGAAGATACACAACTTCTGAACAGAACAGCTGATTCTTTAGGCTCTGTTACCAGCATTCAGGCAGTTTTTTTCACAGAATCTGGCTTTGCTGAACTCTAGAAGCTCTTTTGGGAAAAGATTATTTTTCTTTTGTCTTTCAATTGCTGAAAGATAATTTATTTAAGAAATGGATCAGTAGACTGGTTGGGGGAAAAGAGATTTGCATTTCATTTAAAAGTTATTACAACTACAGATTTGGTTGCAAGTAGTGTAGGAGAGAATGGTGAATAAGTAGCAGATCATTGGTCTGAGTTGGAGCAGATCAGCATTTGAACCACTGTTACCAGCCAATGTTCTGATTTTCAGATGTGGCTACTCATTGTAAGGAATTAACTTCTTACAGGAAATTATGTCCTAAGCATTAAGAGGCCTGCCCAGTGCATGGCCTGGCAGAAGAAATGCTTTAGTCGGATGCTACATTTTTATGGTGGTCCATTATTGGATTTTTTTTCTTGTTTGTTTTGATTTTCATTTTCAGCTGCTTGTGCATCAAATGTAGGTCTGCTAGATATCCCATGCTTTTTAATGTGTTCAGCTCTTGATTTTGGTGCTTAATCATAAGAGCAATGCCTATTGAGATGTCCAGGGTACTATGTTATGGCTTCCAAATGCCTATCCAGACAAGCACAGGTCTTCCATGCATCCTTTATTAACTTTGAGTCTCACCTCTTAGATATATTATACACAGAGATGTCCTTGTGTAGGTAAAGAAACCAAGTTCCCAGAGTGGGAATCAAATCAGGGTTAAGGTGTTTAGCTTGAGGTGCCTATTAATGAACTTTAGGTTCATTAATTTGGGGATTTGATTAGTGGAATTTAAACAGTCATTCAGACAACCAGAAAAATACTTCTCCTGGGTGATCACATAAGCTGCTTTCCAGACAATTTTGACTATATTAACTATATCTTCAGAATAGGGCCTACACTAAACAATTTATGTGTAGACAACTGAAGTTAATTATTTTAACCCAAGATGTATACCACTCCTTCAGACACTTCATCAACCCATATACACCATGAACCTAGATGAACTTCATATCAGAGTCTTTCCTTTTAACATGTTATATCAACATTCATGTAGAAATCAGTGCTTCTTGCTTTGGAAAGCAATATCTGACACACAGCAAGTTTGGGAAAAATTTGTCATCTCAGCCATTAGTACCTCGAGCATTATGACAATTACTCTGTTTCAATTTTTCTCTTATGGTCGTTTCACCTGCAAGGCTGAAGTAGAGTCATACTGTGCAATATGGTGATACTAAGATCCATGAGTAACTAAGGATCAAAACTGCTTTACAAACACCTTTTTGTAGTGTGGGTTTGATTTTCGTGTCTTCAAAAATTGCCCCCTTTTCTCTTTGTCTGGATGACATTGTACATTGCCCTGATCTCCCACGCATTTCACATCTTCTGTGAGAAACAGGGGAAAATCGTTCCATAATAATTGTGCTGAGTGTGACTAGACATACAAGGCTCAATTTTCCAGCTTATGTCACTGCAATCAGCGATCCTGTTTCTCAATCAGAAGGTATAGCAGTGAGGCCTAATTAGCATAGCTGTTAGCATAAACCTGTAAACTCTACCAGCTTTTTCTGTAGCTACAGTAGATGAAATATGATGTATCACCTCTCTCAAACAAAATAGTTTTGATGGGTTGAAGCATGTAGGGAGCCAAACTCTGCAAGCAAACCTGTTTGATCATGAAAAATATGACAGTCTGGGAGTATCCAGAAACCAAAGATTGCAAGCACCAAAAACGGAAAATCAGAATGCAGCTCTGTGGTTTGAAATGACTAGCCACTAGCAAAGTATATCTACTTACTCTTTATAATTAAGGAAAAATTAAGCCTCCTGAGGTCAAAATTAAGCCTGCCAAGGACAGATTCTTAGGCAGGTAGACCCATGACCTGAAACTGTCCAATCTGCAGGAAGGTTAGCGAGTGGAAAGAAGCCCAGATAAACTTCATGATCCAATATTTCCATAAGGCACAGCTTGGCAGAAACAACCACATTGACCTGTTCAATCTCTGTTGGGGACTGCACCATATCTATGAAGGGACAGGGTGGTCATACAAAAAACTATCAAGATAAGACACCTCGTTTCTCTCCCTCATTGCACCATCTCCTGCTCAGAACATATTTTGTAATTACTAAATCTGGATATTTCTTTGATCGAAGTGCTTTTATGTCCAAATCTCCTCATTCTCCTCCTCACTGCCTTATGGTCTTACATCACAACATGAGGACAGCATGAAGTCTGTATAAACCTACAACACAAAAGTAAGATATTGTCAGTTTTCAAATTGCTAGATATTAGTTAAAACCATTCAAACATCACTCACTTTCACAGTAAGGTCCCCTCTCATATATCCATGAAATAGATATGCAATACACTGCCAAAACTGGTTTTCTTCAGATTTAACAGCGACAACCTAGACACAGCTCCTATATCCTGAAATTTCATTTGATCAGAAGTCTAGTGAAATGATTTGCATGTGAACTGAGCTAGCGATGGCCAGCAGAGTCCTTTTGACCTTCAATCTCCTCGATGATAGACAAAAGTTCATCAGGACAGAGATAATGAAAAAATTGAACTCAAACCATTTTCTATTTCATAAATGAATTTATTTACAGGTAGTTCAGAAGAAAAAAAACCACTGGCATCTGCCTATAATTTAAACTAGTATGCAAGCCAGCATGTTGGCAGTCTAGTTTAAGTGGGACTTTGAGGAACAATAGATACACAGCCAGGATGTGCTAAAGTGATAAGAAGATAACAAGTCAGATTGCAAGGCACTGTGAGAGGACTATTGGGTTTTTTTAATATATTATGCAGAGCATCTACTGTTTATCACTTTCATATATTAAATTTCAATTCTGTTATAGTTAGATTTTTCATAAAACCAATGTCAATCTCAAAAACCTTTATGTTGTAAATATACCATGGGTTTTCAAAAGGAATTATTATTGTTTTTTACAATTCCTTTCTCTCTCTCTCTCTGTGTATATATATATGTGTGTGTGTTTGTGCGTGTGTGTGTTTATGTGATGACAAAAAGTGGACTGAATTCTAAAAGTTATATATATATTAGACCCTGTCAAGAAGACCAATAACTGCCTCAGACATAGAAACTACATCTCTGGTCAATTCATGCTGATTTAGTCTTTCAATGAAAGGGCCAAAACATTATTTCTCGTAAGGAAAACAGTAGATATTAGCAACTATTTGGTCATACATTTTCAAATTCATTAATGTAATAAATGTGACTTTTTCCATTTAAAAAATATAACACATGTTATTTTGTGTTGTGCCATAGCTGTTTGTGCTGAAAAAGTGAAAAAGATATGGATGATAAAATCTATTAAAATAACTACTCGGATAATTTATCTGTATTTTCAAAAGGAAACCATACTAAGTATTTTCCCTGAGGCTTCAATGGAAGTCTCAAACATCGGGTTGAAAAAAGGAGCAAATCTTGTGAGGGAAACCTGATTACAGTGAATTGTCATTTGGAAGGATGATGAAAGCACAGTTTTAGGATTCATCTTTGTTATGACAAATGAAAGCAGCTAAAAATCGTATATATCAGTCATCAAAATCTTTCTGTCAGAAAATGGGCTATTTAAAATCTCCTAGTGCATAAATAGGCTATAACTGAAGCTTGAAAATATTAAAAGTTGGCCTTGTTTAACTAAATACTGTAAGGAGGTACCATTAGAAGTGGACAGGGAACTGATTTCATACTGAAGAGCTGAGGAAAATTGCTCCCTTCTTCATTGTTCTGTTATCCCCTGGTTATGACCTTAAACAAATCACTTCAGCTTTCAAGTTCCCTGGCCTCTCCCTTATGGGAGGGAAATATTCAGATCATTTAGCTTGACATACCTTTTCAAAGTGAATGAATAATTTTATTTCTTTTTGTCCAGAAAGATTAAATTCAAAACATAGTTCTTTGATTTTTCAAAAAGTTAAATCTTATGAATGCCCTTAACATGATCATTTAAAATAAACACTAGAATACTGGAACACATTGCCCGGAGAGGTGGCAAATGCCCCATTCCTAGCAAAATTTTAGTTATACAGGGCTCTAAGCAACTTTATCTAGTTGAAGATGTCCCTGCTTATTACAAGGGGGTTGGATTAGAACACCTTTAAAGATCCCTTAGAACCAAACTTATTCCATGATTCTAAATTTTCCATGATCAGAGTCTAAGGAACTTCTTCAGTCTGTCATTGTTGCTTTCACTTGTCCTTCAGCTGGGTTACCCCATCCCTCACTTATGACAGGCACTTGTAAGAACTATCTTGATGTTCATCCAGCTTTGCAATGAAACTGTTGAGGGAGCAGAGCTGACTGATGACTATCTGGGGACTGCACACAGGACAGTCTCAGAAGAACTGAATCAGATTGGTTTGAATTGCCATGGTTAAATTTATTCTGCTCTTCTATCATCCACAGAAAGTTACCATGATCTATGTGTCCAAGGAAGACTAAAATTATATGCACATCTTCACAATTGTCATTTGTAAGCAGCAAATTCACAAGTTTGCTCTGTGATCCTCTGACAAGTGCCAGCTGGAGGGAGATTCTTGTCTTAAACAGACTGGAAAATATCTGCCACAAACAGCCATATCATATATAACACCAACTTAAAACATTTTTAACAACTTTTTCTCTCTGTTGGTTTGCCATAATTCACACATTTATTTTCAGCTGGGGATTCTGAACACTACAAAACAAAGGTTATGGGAGCAAATGAAAGTTTATGAGGTTCGTACGTGTCCACATACAAAAAAGACTATCTCTACGTCCTGCTAGAAAACCTGTTCAGAAAACTGGTTTTCATTTAATCATAAAATAAGACATTTCTAGCTTTTGGTCTGGTTGCATTTTTAAACACTTTTTCTTCCTTTCCATATCAGAATACTCTTAAAATGTTGATCTCTTTGATAATTAATTCTTTCCTTTCCATTCCCTTCCTAATGATTTTTTCTTTTTTTTTTTTTTTTTTAAGTTTTAGTGCTTTCACATACTTTCATATTTGGAAAATGTTTAAACAAAACTCAAAAAGCAAACACATTACTCATGTTACCATTATGCTTTTGGTAAAATTTTATTCAGAGGTTGTGAAACAAGGGGCCCAGTTTACGCTATCAAGCCTACCAATTCTTAGTGCACTGTAATATCAAATAGCTAGGGCACAAAGTTGCAAATCCCTACCCTCATTTATTTCTTTATACTTATTGTTTCATTACAACCATAGCTATTACTACTTGTATTTTCTATAAAATATAATTTTACACAAAGATTTTGATTTTAGAGATGTTTCTCTCTCCAACCACTCCACTTGTGTATTGCATGGTAGATTTTGTTTTGGATTCATTCAAATGAAGCAGAATTTTTTCAAATTTGTTTTTATTTTACCCACAGCCCTTTCCCTGTTCCTACTAATGCACAAGATTTGAACTAATGTTTGTTACACAAACCCCTTTAATTTGGTTAATCTAATTAAACTAATCTATTCGTAAAAGTAATATAATACAATTTTTACATGAGTAAAAATTTCAGGGCATTCCTAAATTGAATGTGAACTTCTTATATGGACCTGAAACCCAACCAATTCTTTCTACATGACTTATTTTATACTTGGTCAACTGAATCAGATTAACATAGCTAAGCCAAGAACAGGTCTTTTTTCCAGAGTGCTGTAGAATATCTTGGATCGTACAGTGTCAGTGGTATTTCTTATGTTAGAAAGAGAAAATTCCATACTACACACCTCTGAAGCACAATTCAAACCTACCATAACTTAAAGACAAAAGACTTATGCAAAATGTAGCATAAATTATTTTGTATAAATTATTTTACTTGATAGGCCTGCACATCAGAGTAATATGGAAATTCCATTATTCATAAACTAGATGCCACGTATTATGTGTATGAAATCACACACAAAATCCCAACCATATTACAGTGATGAAGTAATTTGAATTGTACAATATAAAAAGAAAAGAGATGTTTGAAAAGTTTTAAGTCAATATTGTAACCAATGCCAAGACACACCAGCAGAGATTCCTGAGTAAGTGCCTTATACCACGGGGACATTTTCTAGGTAGGCCATATCATGGAGATCTTTTCCAGGTAGGCCAGACTGATGTCCATCCTGCTCCTTGGCAGTTAGTATATTCTTATTCTTCCCTGACTGTAATTGTATCTGACAAAAGTGACTGTTTTCAAATGTTTATATGAGTGTATCCAACTCTTGTGACAAGTACATTAGGTGAAGATTTTCCAGATGTTCACACTAAAACTACCAGCTAAGTTCTGTTCTCTCTATTCCCCTGTCTGGTTCTAATCTTTGTAATCTTTCCCTGTCCAATCTACAGGCTGCAATAAAACCTCGTGTTAAATAGCAAATGGACTTTTTTTTTGATCAGTAGAATTTAATGAATAATGGAAATAAATTACCTCAACGAACATCATAGTCTGTCTCATACAATGGCAGAAACCCTGGGTTAGGTATTCATTTCATTGGTATATTTATGCAAATAAATATTTTTTTAATGGTATTTTATTTGTAAAAATCTCCATGAAATCTATTACTCTAATACGTTCATCACACATTGTGATCTTTTTCCTAGGAGCAAAGCAAAATACATATTTAGACATGGAGCTAGAATCCCCTCCCACACAATCTACTCCCAAAAGCTCAAGTGAATCACTGTTCTTTCAACAGTGAAATAATTGAACAGCCAAATTGCATATTCATTTTTTCCTCAAGGCACAACTTGCTTACAGCAAGTTCTTGGGTTTAAATCTCAGTCCTCTTGGAATATTACCAGCTACTTCAAGTTTTTCTTAAAAATGGAAAAGATAAATATCTAAGTGGCAGGATCATGGTGATACAGATCACGTACAAAATAAAGTCACTAAAATAATGGATGTTGAATGCACTGTTTGGAGTCAATGCAAAAGTTGAAAGCAATTTCTAAATCCTATGGGATCCAAGTACTGTGAGAAATTAAAGTATATGATTTAATTTCTTCTTCATTGACTCACCAAAATGAAAACTATTTGAACTATGGCCTGTAGTTGAACACTGGTGACCAAACTGATGCAAGAGTAGTCAATCTATTGCAAGTGTCTGTGAACATTATCAGAAATGAAGCATGAATTTATTTGCAGTCATACTATTTGGGCACTGACATTCGTTATAGGAAAGTGATTTGGATTTCCATGCCATTTGGTAAGAATGTCTGAAGCAATCCAAAAATGTTCTTTACACAGTATATTAACTTCTTTCACCCCAAAATAATATTTGGGAGTATTACTGGAAATGATAACTCTGCACTGTAATGAATGTCTTTTTTTTAGGTTTTGGGTGAAATAATTAATAATAGCATTTTCCTTTTCAAATATTTATCACAATTATAAGGACTAACATTTTACAGATGTATAAACAGGTCATTTTTCATGCATTTAAAAAATTATTGTTACACACCTTGAATAGATTAAAATAAAGATACTGATCCATTTATGAGCTTTTATAACACCTCAAGTATTGCTACTGAAAAGTGCATCCAGGCCTATTCATAGTGCTTTTATCCTCACAAAATATTTCATAAGTTTTTAAATTTATAGTCTTATAAATATTTTCTTGCTTATATATGTCTATCTATCTATCTATCTATCTACTTATCTATCTATCTACTTATCTATCTATCTATCTCCTTACTTGTCCTTCAGATAGGGATGTCCACCTCCTTTTTTAGCCAAGCACCAAGGTAATTTATTTTAATAACGAAAATAGAAATAAATAAACTCAAAACCAAAACACTTTCATTCTACTATCTTCACTCTCCCTGGCAGGCTGAGGAAACTGGTTGAGGCAGTCTTTGTTTCTTTTGCTTACAATATTACTTATACACTATATATTATTGTCCTTCTCTCTACTATATGAAAACAGTAGTTAATATGCCCAGGTGTGTACAATTTCTTGAGAGTAGCTCTGAGGATAATGACTTGGGGGTGTTTATGGGTGAGGATCTTGACATTACCCAGCAATGTGTGCTTGCACCCTACAAAGTCAGCTGTGTCACAGGTAACCTCAAAAGAATTGTGACCAGAAGGTTAAGGAAGGTGATTGTCCTCTGTTCTGCTCTTGTGACATCCCACCTGGAGTACTGTGTTCAGTTCTGGAGCCCCCAAGACAAGAAGGATGTGGACCTGTTGGAATGGGCCAAGAGAAAGACCTCTAAGTGGATCAGAGGTCTGGAGCACCTCTCATGAGAACAGGCTGAGAGAGGTGGGATTGTTCAGGGCTGGAGAAGAGAGGGCTGTGGGAAGACCTTATAACAATTTCCAGTACCTAAAGGGGGCCTAAGAAAGCTGGAGAGGGACTTTTTACAAAGACATGTAGAGATAGGACAAGGCGGAATGTTTTAAACTGTAAGAGGATACTATAGAGAGATATTAGGAAGAAATTTTTGAACTGTGATGGCAGTGTCCAGACCAACTGCGGATGCCCCATCCCTGGAAGAGTTCAAGATCATTGGATGTGGCTTTGAGCAACCTCATCCAGTGGAAAGTGTCCCTGAGCATGGCAGGGAGGTTAGAATGAGATGATATTTTAGATTCCTGCCTGTGCAAACCATCTTATGTCTCTATGCCATTCTTCCTGTATGAGAACAGGAGTAAAGACACAATGGGGAGAATCCAAATAATTTTAAGTCCAATTATTTTAATCCAGAACCATTTCTTACCCATCTCAGAGAGTCAGTTTCAGAAAAAAATATGAAAATGGACAACTGAACTCTCCAAAATCCTGTTTTGAAAGCAGAAATTACTTGGAGTTGGCTATTAAGAGAAAACAAGCAGCTGGAAGCTGTCTAAATCCAGAATCCCCTAAAACCAATATTGACATTGAGAGCACTTTGACCAACTGAATCTTCTGTACTGCTCAACTTTATGCATTCTTGTCCTGAAGGACAGGTAAGTGGTCAGCTACAGACATGGGTTCAGAAAAAATGCTTGCTTTCCGTGAGGATGAAAATAAAAGTCGAGGTATTGAGAAAACAAACAAAAAATATCTGAATCTGGATGTTGACAAAACAACTAATATGTGCAGCAGAATTAAAGGTTCCATTTAAATTAATGTATTTTTTCTGGTCACCATTTTTTCATTCACTGATTATCCAGCATAGTCATATATTTCCCACTGCGTTACGTGGAAACTTACTTGTTTTCCTCCCAGAATCTATTTTATAATTATTCTTCTGTCTTCTTTGGTCTTAGATTTATGACTAAAGATCTTCTTTCAAATGAAGTTGATATTATTGTGGAGACAAAAACTACTACATTTAGAATTATTTCTGTGCATCAGACCGTGAATAATTATCTTAACAGCTCAAAATACTGGAAAAGAAGGAAGTTTTCTTTTTTTGTATTGCTGACCATTAGGTCAGTACTGCAGGTCCGTAAAAAGTGAAACCTAAAAGAGCAAGTTTGTCTGTGAAATGTTTTCTTAGAGATTTATGTTTTCTTCAAAGATATTTGAAGACGTTACTCCTTTACTGATAGTTTTGTGAATTGACTCTGAAAAATTTATGCTGGTTTACTCAGCTTATTCCTTTAATGCATTCCACACAATCACTGTTGCTACTAGAAACACATTTTCTTTCTTTGTGTGGTATGGGAGTCTTCTAATTAAAAAGCTGCCTACCCAAGATATTTAAAACATGGTTTTCTTAAAAAAAAAAAGGTGTGGTGGGGCGAAGCAAAAATAAAAGCAGCATTTTCTTGTAAACAAACAGCATAATCGTGATGGCACTGCATATTAACAGGCCATATGCAAACTGATGTGGGTTATTTTATTCACTAGATGAGAAATCTGCACAGGTGAAAGAATTTGAGGACCACTAAACACTGGATTTTTTTTCAGCATACAAAACCACCTGCATTTTCGCAGTTTAATCTAATCAACTGTAAAACATTCACAGTGCTCAACAGACCTGAAATGTTTTAATCTCTTAACCATGATTTAATGGTCTAATGCCTGTGTGTTGGGTTGCAGCACGAAGTGTCATTGGGAAAAGATCCCAGACTGTTTAATGCAGATCTCTCCTCCCATTTTTTACACTATGTGCAAAAAATACCATATAGTTACTATGAATAAACACTTTTCTTATTCTAGATTTATATTTATCAGAGGTAAGCAGCCCTCAAAACTATGCAGAAAAAATATCATAAGGAAAAAAAAAAGAAAACTCAAACCAGAAGGTTCACAGTAAAATACACATTTTGACATTCAGTTTTCTTACTTTAGAACAAGGAGCATTCATTTAGAACAAAGAGCATTTCCAGAGTGATTACTGCAGAGCTTGAGAATTGTGAAAATATGTGACATACTGTCAGCTCACTAATAATGCATTCATCAAGGTGATGAGAATCTGTTATTAATTCAGGGGTCAGCTATGCTCTGTCAGAGCACTCAGTGATGAGAACAACACATACTTCTATTAGAGCAACATCAATGTAATTATGTATACTGGTCACTGACACTAGGAAAAGAATTCCTGTATGTTGTTTTGGAAGATACTATCCAAAATTTCATGATCTTTCTGCTCCCATTTTTTTCCTCTCAGCAAAATTGCCTGGTTTAAATTTAGGAATGAAAATTGGCATTTCCCTCAAAAAGCAACAAGAATCTCCATCCATTCTTATAAATCTGCCTTTAAAGAAGCCAATATTATTAAGAATAGGTGGTTCTAATTGACATTGTTAGATCTGTATAGTAGAAGTAGACATTGCTCCAGTTAGCAGTGAGGAACAGGAATGGATATAGGAATGATTAAGGGAATAATACAAAAGAAATAACTAGAATTGAGTCCTCCTTTTTTGTTTTTAGGTATTATGACAAATCAAGATTTACTGTAAGATACATAAAGGAGTAGATATGGTAAAAGACTATAGTTATACAACTTTAAAAATTAGGGGTTTTAAATTACAATCCAAGGACATAACTGATAGGGGGAAAAGAATAAGTATGTACTACAAAATACCTTTCTCTTCAGCTAAAACTAGTTTTTATTTGAAACCAGGTAAGAACGTGTATCACTGTCATTCATCTACCTTAGCTGTTGAATGGTAACTTGTTAGAACACACCAATTTGAGCATGTATATAAACTCACATCAACTTCAAAGTTGGCATGAAGAGAGAAGTTTTCCCCAAAGGTAAATAAATGTAGAATATCAGGATTTCTGATGTTTATGTCTATCTGTCCTCAAGAATCTGGGGTCCAAATATGAAACTTGAAAAGAATCTCTGTTTTTCTATGTCAAAATTGTATCAGGCCTGGAACCGCAGAAGAACACGAAGATCATTTAAGGCCACTCATGCATTTCCTGTTCAACAGTAGAATAGAAAGCTGCTGGAATGGAGCAACTGTTAAGAATGAATTCCTGGTATTTTTTTCCCACCAAGGACATGTGGGTGATGAAACCCCAGTCCNTTCTCTGAAGCAGAGGCTGAATCATGCAAAAACAGAGCCGGCTTCAGACCCTAGGGTATGATGGGAGAATATATATAAAAGAAAAGCTCCTCAAAAAAAAAAACTAAAACCACAGAAAAAATTTGGACAGCGACCCTACCCCGGGAAGGAGTGAAAGCATCCACTGGCCCTGGTTTGGAAATTTCTATCCTGTCGCCATAGCTTCGGGAGACCAGGCGGGTGAGGGTCCCCGGCACGGTCTGGAGGCAAAGCAAGAACTTTTAGGGGTGTGTCCCCTGAGGCGTCGAAGTTGCCTGCTGCCTAGCAACGGGTCTGGGTGTTGCGAAATCCTGCTGGACAGACTCTCCTCGCCTTTTCCTGCTGCCGATCTTCGAGCCAGTCGGCGGACGACCCCCCATAGCTGATCTTTTTAATAAAGAGCTGAAAATTAATAAAGGCCTAGACCCTGTTCTTTTCACAACCACTACATAAGTTTCTGCATATTTGGTTGACATCAGACATCAAAGACATTTCTCACATATGATGCTTTCATTTCTGGAAAAAGCTTAAAAATGCTGATGTTCCAATCTGTTACTTTTTTTCTTTCTTAGCAGCTTATTTGACATTTTTCTTTGTTACTCAAAAACATCTGTATCATTCTTAGTGGGACACCTTTAAAAACTTTTTGGGGCTTTTTTTGGTTTAGTTTCTTTTCCAAACTCTAACTATTTATTTTCTTTTAAACACCTGGCAAGATTCAACAGCATTACTACAGCAGTGCCAAAGTCAAACCTCTCACAATTATTTTAAGCTGCAGAAGGACTTTGAAATTCTTACAATGGCAAATTGCAGCTTATGGGGGGTTAGAAGAGGGGAGAAGACAAAAGCAAAGTAGAAGAGTGCAGTGTGCTAGTCAGCAGAAGATATAAAAAGAAAAATGAAACCTTTTGACAAGCAAAAAACTCCCGAGACTAACAGAGTGAGAATATGCAAGAAATTTTCCTTTTATTTCCTTTTGAGCACTGCCCAGGGGAAGTACTTCGATGCAGAAAAAATGTGTAGATATCTAAAGCTGTGCTGTCCTTAAAGGCACTGTGAACAGGGTGAGTGAGCACCTGTGTAACCCAGAATAATAAACTGAATCCTGAAATTTTCTTTTTTTTGGATCTAGTTTTCACTGACTTCTACAGTTGCTTATCATGTTTGCTAAATTATCTGAGTGCTGATTTTCCATTTATACATTTGACAAGTGTTTCCATTTTCTTGTTCCTGCATTCTGAGACCAGGGCCTTTTGGGACCATGAATGATGTCAGACACTGTGCATCCTGTTCTGGCATGTTCTGTCCTGTGTGCACTGAGGTGATGGGAGCAGGAGAGACCAGAAAATGAAACTGAAGTAGCGAGATGGAATAGGGCTGCTGGGCAGTGTGTGTGGCATGTGTGCAGGGTGCAGGACTTGCTGGATACTGCCATACCACAGCAGTCAGGGCCAAGCTGTTTTTCCAACAGCTGTTTGGGCTGAGCAGGTTTACATCTGAGAAGCTGTCACCAATGAACATTTGACCTGTGGAATCCTTTCAAAATATCACATGGTGTTTCCATGATGAAATTTTCAGAATTTCTAGAAGTATGTATGGTCTTGATTGTATTTGGCTACTGTAAATTCCAGATTAATGTCTTTAGCCATGATCCAAACCTGGTTCCACGCTTTTTCCACCTTGGCTCTGTAGCTGTAGCTAATATTTAACTTTAGAATCAGCTATTAAATCAAGAGGAAGGATGACACAATGATTTTCAGGGAATCAGAATCCTGCTGAAATTGTCTAAAAAATAAAAACTTGCCGCATGTCTTTGAAAGTCCATTTAATCTCTTAGGATGTTGATATTCCAAGCAAATATGCTACCTTCAGATTTTTTTGTCTTACTGCTCAGTCAGTTACTTTGATATTCTGGTGGTTAGGAGCATAAAAAAACTTCAGGAAAAACTGTACCATTGCTATGTATATAAGTACCTTGCACAAGCATTTAAAAATCTCCTTTTCAAGGTAAGATTGATAGGTAAATACCATATACTCTGAATAGCATTCCAAGGAATGAGATTCTCATAGGAAGCATAACAAGGAAAACATCCCCTTAGCAATATATTACTAGCTGTTTTGCAATTCATTACTAGTCAGTTCAGTTGCATTTATGTATTTCAATATATAGTAGAGCTAACAATATTAGACACATCACGCTTGGCAGTTTCTTGGAATGAATAATAGAACTGAAAATGAGGTTTAGATTTCCTGGTTAACTTCAGAAAAGAAATATTTTTTTTAATCAGATTTGACTGTAGTTGTTGCAAAACCCCATGAAGCTGAAAACCAAACTACTTCAGTCCATATTATTTTAGATGCACTGCTTTTATGTCTCTAATAGGATGGCCTAATGTCCCTCTTTCACATTCGTGTGGAAACCAATAGAACCTTTCCTTCAGGTTGGAGTGCTTTTTGAACAACTTTTCTGTCATATTTTGTTGACCCATTTGTATATTTATATATACTTGATTTGTATTGATTAGATGCTATTTTATTATACTATGTGTCTGTTTGTTAATTGGATACTGTTCAGAAAACAATTCTTGAAATCAGGCATTTTCAAACTGATATTCATGTAATTAAATGTAACCATTATATTCTCAGTAGAAAAAAATAGGTCATCATTTGGTACAGTTCAGGTTTAGAGTCACATTTCAAGTGAGTTCTACATTCCCACACGTAAAAAGTATAAACTCTATAAATACAATCTTTCGAAACAACATTTGGATTTCAGTTTTACTGCTATATTTGTTACATTTTTAAAGAAGTAGTAACTATTTATGTTGTGTTTAAACCTACAAACATTATGAGGAAGTGCTTTTTCTACTAAAGACAGTGATCCAAATTACTGTCTGATCTTGTAAATAGGGTGAAATGAATGAAAAAATTTTCATGAATGCTGAAGGACTATTTTTTGAAAAAAGTTTTGCAAATTTTCAGCATCCTAGATACACTCTAACCTGCTTCTATAACAACTACTCATTTGAAGAATATTTCTACAAACTTACATAACTTTGAAAACATATAATTTTTTCAATGGGAATTCTTGTAATGAGTTCAATAATATTATGTAGAAATTATGGACTTCTTTCAGAATGAAGTGTGACACATCTTTCTTTTTGGTTGGTTACATATTACCCATGCTGAACAAAACATTATGGAGGAAAAATTACTAGAAGGCTACGAAGCATCACAAACATACAGCTGACTTGTGGTTGAAACTGAAAACTGATCACAGTCTTACTTAAGGGAAACTTTTAAGATCTTCTGTTTTTAAGCAAGACAGATAAAAAGGTTTCTGGGATTTGCAAGACTCTCCACTTTTTTGGAGGCTTCGTTAAGACAGTTTCATGCTCTTCAGGTTGAAGAAGAATGTAGATATTCACCTTATGTAACATTTTTCAAGCAGTAAATGAGTGCTGCCTTCAAAGCAGATAATGCTGTGTTGATTCCTATTTAGAAAAATGTTTCATTGTCTCATTCTTCTACATTGTTCTCCTTGTGACTTTCAATCTCTGTTTATTCATTGACAGTTTGTTTTCACCTACTCCTGTGCTTCTACTGCCCTTTAGTTTAACTAGTTCTTTTCACTGCCTGCTGTTTGTCTGCTTGATTTGCTAACAAGCCTTTCTTGGGCTTACTGAAGAAGCCAAGTGTTTTCAGTTGCATTTTGCATTACACATTGTAAAAGTTGTCCTTTTTTTGGATCTCCTTTCACATTTCCCTACTTTAAAACAGATTTACAAAGAGTGGAAAAAACTGAAATGTAAATCATTGTTATACTCTGTTTACTATGTTTTGAAGTCTTTGCACTATACAAGGATAGTTACAGAGATCTACAAGACGATGATGAGAGTCCACCATGCAGAATGTAGACTAAATGTTCTACATGTTCAAGCCAAGCAGAAGATGCACTTGTCAAATGGTATTCAAGTGGTTTGAGTCCACCTGCAAGAAGAAAAAGTGCATGTGAAATGTAGCTAGTCTGATGCAGAGTAATAGGCCTCCCACAGAGGAAAGCCAGTTTGTGATCTACTTCATGTCGATTTCCATATTTGTAGTTTAGAAATATACAGAAAATGGAAGCTATATGACATGCAAGAATATATGTGCTTAAGTAGTACATGTAAATATTTCATTAAAAGCTTTGCATAAAACAGAAGCTTATGATTAGATAGACCAACATTTTGACTACTAGCCAGTAATTTTAAAGCTGTCAGACATCATTTTGCACTTCTTAAAGATGATTCATTTAGGTTCTGTTCAAGTTTCCATACAGAATGTGAAGAAAACAGACAAATTTAACTGCAATCTACATCATATGCAAAAGGGAGTAACATATACATATTTATCTATAATTTTTAAAATAACGCCACATAAATCTGCCAATTGGGATTTGAAAAAAAATGAATACTGAATTTTAAATTTATATAACTGTAAAAATAAAAGTTTTTAATTTTGTGAAGTTTCCCAAACTTAACAACTGTTCAGAGTGGCTTTCATGAGTGTTTCTACACACTTTAGCCAAACAAGGTCTGTCAGATCCTCACAGACCTTCACAGCAGCTGCACTGTAAGAGTGTTCAATGAATTGTTTATCATATCATTTTTGGAGAGGCATACAAAGCTGAGCTGACAGTTTAGTTGGCCAAGCATTTTAACTCCCTGCTTTCCCCACATGAGACATTTTCCAGATCAGTCTTCCAAATTGTATTTGTACATTCATACCAACACTGCCGCTGAAACTTTCCATATTTAAATACAAAATGATTAGCATACATAAATGGTAAATAAATAATAATAAGTACATAAATAATAAAAAGCTGTGTCTGGGATATTTTTCTCCCATGGAAGTCAAGACATACTGTTGCACTTGGATTCCAGTGGAGGTAGTGCCTGGTTGAGAGCTTGGCTTCTATGATGGGCAGTATCCTGTTATTGTGCTGGAGGTGTAGAAAGAGAAGCTGATGAGAAACTAAGTGAAAAACAGCAGCAAACACATAGATCCAGTCTTATGTCCTTCCTTTAAATCATACATCTCAGAAGTGAATGCACAAAAGAATTACTCAAATAGCATAGGTCCAAAAAAACCTTAGTCATTACTCCCTCAATAATTTTTCTGAAGGAATGATGTGTGTCTTGAATGATTTTGTAATAAATGAATCAGGATCAAAATTAGTATCAAACAATTTATTCAACAATTTCTAAGATCAATTTGAAATAGCCACAATAAAAGCAAAAAACAACATCGATCAAGTAGGATGTGGACTGGTGCAGCCTCAACAGAGCTGACCACTGCCTCACACACCGGCTCTCCGAGTCCAGGCTTCTTACACGGTTTTTCTGCCCTGAAGCAAGTTCATTGTGTGTCTTTGTCCAGTGTTCATATTCATGCTATCCTTTTCTTGTTTGGGTTGGCGATTTCTGGCAGAGCTGCACCTCTGAATGGGGTTCCTGGAACAACTCTTTCAGATGCTGAATCTCCTCAATCACCGGGTTCCACTGCCTCGGTATCAGGTGTTGATGGTCTACAGGCGGGGTCCCCATCTTGGACAAATGGGCCGTCTTCTGCCTGGCCACATCCTTTTCTTTTGCTAATGGTTCTCTCCCCTGCTATTATTCCGAGGAGTTTTACACTGATACGAGGTTCAGCGGCTGGAGACACCTTTTACAATCTTTTGAAAGTCAGAACTTGGAACGTGATTTTTCAGGTTATACATACAATATACTTTAATACACGAATTTACCCAAAGCATGTATCACAATTTGTCCACACACTGTAATTCCATTTTCTACCCCCAAAAAATGGTTGTACAGTAAGGAAAACATGTTGACCCCTGTGTCATACCCCCTCCCCTACATGCTCCCTTAAATATTTTTTAAACTCTGTTTTGTTTTGCACATGTGCTGTAAGGGACTGTGGTTCAAATGCAAGATCTGATGCTATGCTGGCATGGGAACATAAAAGAATAGAGATTCAATTACATACATGGGGCAGCTACTAATTTCTCCTCTAACAGCAAAAAAAAACGTTTTTTAAAATTGTACAGTATATTCAGATACAGCAGGGATCATCAGTACATTATTAAAACTTTCTCTTTTTTTTTTGCTTCTAACACCTTTTTAACATCTATACTAGCTTTTTCTCTGATAAAAAGAATATAAAACAAGAAACACCTTGCTGTAGACCACACCATTTTTAAGTATTTTGTGGAGAATCCAGGCCTCAGAGATGCCCCAAAAATCTCTGTTCTCTGAAAGGGACAATCAAGACCATGCATGTTTGGCAGCTGGCAGGTTTTGGGGTATTTTATGAAGTTGTTAGGAACGAATTCCTGGTATATTTTTTTCACCAAGGACACGCGGGGAGCCGAGGCGGCGAAACCCCGGCTGCGTGGAGAATGAGTCCCCTGAGGGCTGCCGGAGGG
>VXBB01006422.1:1275809-1301757 GCA_013399915.1 Illadopsis cleaveri
GTAGCTTTAAAAGACCTTGCAAGTGAGGGACCCCAGGGCAGTTTAGTGGCAAAATAACCATTTTCAGGGGCGTGTCCCCGGAGGCGTCGGAGTGCCTGCTGCCTAGCAACCAGTCGGTGTTGCGAAATACCTGCTGGACACCTTCCTCGCCTGTTCCTGACGGCCGGTTGCTGCGATCTTTGGAGACAAACTGCGGACGACTCCCCCATAGCTGATCTTTTTAATAAAGAGCTGAAAATTAATAAAGGCCTAGACCCTGTTCTTTTCAAAGTGAATTACGCTGCTGAGGACCTGGTCTTCCAAACATAAATTATCCATACTGAATGCTTGAATCAGACAACGTGAATTGTTCTGATATATTTTTAACTAGTATGTATGTCTTTTTTTCATCAGATTCACTACAACTGACAAGCTTTGAAAGCCAAACCTGAAATAATATCCTCTTCAAGTTCTGTATGTCCACAAAACAGAAATAGAAGACTTATACCAGAACTCTGAAGTTAACATGCAGCTCCTTCCTTTGTGAAAATAATATAAGTCAAAATTAAAATATATACTTGTTGTCTACAAGACTAATAAGAAAGTGAATGGCATCATTAGTCATGCACACGCAACATGGGAATAAATTCCACTGTGCCAAACATTCAGGGGAAATAATAATAAGAATAAACTAAGATCTTTGTTCTGCAGAGAATCTTGACGATTTGTGGTATATAAAAATGAACCTGTGTATTAATGCACACATACACACACTGAAAATATACTGAATGTATGTGGATATATATATGTGTCTGTGTACATATATGTGGGACGTGTGCAACATAATGCAAGAAAATATTATGGTTACCATTTAATTTGTAAAAAACTCTCCTTGTCTTATATAATATAGAAATTAACCAACAGTAGTTTGGAAAGGATAAGTTTCTCAGTAGCAGACGTGGTCAGCTGTAGCTGAAGCATGTACTTCAAACTCTGTGTGAATTAATTTAGCTTACAAAGGTCTTTGCTATATTAAGCCTAGAACTTTTGGTACTTTAGTAATGAGGGCACAAATATTGTTATTGTTCTGACAATTTAATGATAGCTTTTTATTGTATTCTTTGTGGTATGAGCTACAGTAACTCAATGGGGTATTTTAACACTATTTTATGATCTTTATGAATCTGTAGATCCAGAATTGCAAATTTACACAAGTCACTTTGCTTTGTATGTTTGACCTACTGGATTTAACAAATTGTTCATGGACATTCAGTGCAGAACACAGAAATCTCGTTTAGCAGCCCTTAGATGTACCAATAATCACTCTCTAAATCTTAACTTCAGCTGTTAACTGTTTATCAGCCAGATGAACTCTCTGAAAATACATGCAAGTATATATCTTCACAAGAGGACAGAAGATCAGATTTTATCTGACACTTTTGATTCCAAGCATTGGTGTCAGGAGCTTAAGTCAGCAGTGGCTCACATGCTGCAAGCCTTAAAATCTCTGGAGGCACCACATAAGATATCAACACGTGATTGCCCATTCAAGGGAGACAAGAATTTGAAAGTAGAAAGTAGAAATTTTCTTTTGGGGAATTATGGGTGTTTGTCTTTATTATGATTGTGCCTGGGAAAAAGTGCTGCTGAATGAGCTACTGCCATGTGTGAACTGTCAAGCCAAGAAGTAGACACTGAGAATGATGAGAAACCAAAAGTCATTGATTGATTGCGTTTCACTAAATCACTTATTTTATTTTTAAAAATCTATGTGAATATTCTCATTAAAAGAGAAATTGTTTATAGCTAATAAACTCTATATTAATATAGTATCAGATATGAACTTGCGTTCCTTCAAAGGCATTGTTTTTTGGTTTATTTCTATATGAGTGTCTATATTGCTACTTGGGTAGAACTTTTCAAAGTTCACACTGTCCATGTATGAGTTAAGTTCACAGGCCTAGGCCAAAAAAACCATTTTACAGCAAACAAAAAAGCCGATGGGATGTTCAGAGCCAGGATACTCAAGAGCCAGGATGGTGAGTGAAATGTGTGCAAAGTCTAGGAGATTTTTCTAATACTAGACTCGGTACAGAATATTGTAAACATTTAACTATTTATTTAAGAAATTAAAAATGTTCACTCCCAAGGATTCTTTTTTAAAGAAGACAATAGAGTTTAGATTTTCAATTCACTACTTCTAGAAGAAGTTCTATATTTTCATATGCTAAAAGGCACATATTTCAGTGATTGAATGATTTTTTTCATTTTTCAAAATTACATAAAATGTGATTTTGATCACTACAGATGCTGTAATTTCTCACAGCTACCTTTTTAACAATTTTTTTCTTTGATCCTTTCAGCACCATACATTCTTACTTTTCGCACTGTGAATTATATGGCATAAACCATTCATGTGAGAAAGTTGAAAACGTTAAAACCATCACTTTATATAGCACTGTTTAAATTCCATATGCATTAGGTGTGCATATACTACGTGGATGATACATAGGTACCTGCGTGATACAGAGTACAAACTGATGAGGTTTTTTTAGAAAGCATGAAATTTATTTGCTGGTTCATCTCTGTCCAATGTAAGTGAAAGATCAGATCTATAATAGGAATTACTGAAATATTTCAGGTTCACAAAGAGAAAAACAGACTCTTCTTGCTGTCAATAATTCTGTTTAACAGTTTTCTTGGACTGGATTCTATAGGAGTTAATCAGTTAACCCTTAACTTAAACCCACTGAATTACTGTAATCTTGTGATAAATGAATCTATGTATATGATGTTTTCTTCTCAAAAGGAAGTTTTCTACCCACTGTTCTGTGTAAGACTTATTCTGTTAAAGCAATAAGTGGCTCAATGAAGAAAATGAAAGGTTTGTGATTCAGTTTGCAATTGTTCTGACTTCTGTTTTGAAAATGATGCCATTCTTTCTTTAGATGCATATACCATCAGGAAAGCACAGAAAATTACACCTTTATCAGTAATCCATCTTCATCCTCAGTGAATCTTTGTTAGTAATTTCTGATTCAGTAATTGCTATTTTGGCACATTTGTAAATCATATGTATTCTGCTGAACTTGTTTTATCCAATATTCACATGATCAGTATGGAACATTAGCAAATACATACAGGATGCATCTATGGTGTGGCCCTATGGAACATCTTTAACTACCAAGATTCCTGTAACTGTCCTTTAATCCACTCCAGATTTCCAGAGAAGTAAGAATGTTGCCTATATGCAATAACAATTATATTCTGAGAACACCAAGATAAAGGACTTGTAAATCAAATCATGATGCATTTATTCTTTAACACTTGTGTGACCTTCGTTACTTACATACTCGTTTAAGATACTGCTAGTGTAGTCAAAGGCTGCAGACAGTTATTTAAACAAGGAAAGGTTATTTAAGTATGCAGTTTTTGGATAAGTACTTACCTCTCTTGCCAAGGAAGGAGTGTGCTAATCTTTTATATCAGAGAGTTTCTTATTCACGGGTGGCTTTTGCCCACAAGGGTCTTGAACTTGCTCCTCTGAAGTCAGTTGGAGTTTATCTTCTGAATGAAAATAGTGTTTCTGGCAGCTAAACTAATCTGAAATTGCTGTCCCAGCTTTGACATTGAAGTCAAGAATTGGTAAACCTAATGGTAATATACTACAGCAAAAATCTCTTTAGAACTCCTGGTGTATATTAAGTGTGGACTACTCTGAACTCCTGGTAGAGTTGAGAAACTCATTTGAACATTGTTTGAAAGGCAATCTTGAGAATATTACTGGGATCCTTTTTAAAATAATACTTTTCATAACAACCAAGACAAGGAAAATGTCTATTAAATTGTATGTCAAAAAGATTACTGAGACCAATCACAACTACAGGGAGATCTGCTGAATACATTGCCAGTATTATTAGAAATGACTCATAATGAGTAATTAAGGCTTAAAATTTAAAATGTATTATTTCTCACTATTTTAAATGTTCAATCATTATGAATTCATTCAGCACTATTGCCAGAGTTATATGGTTCATGACAAAAAATTAGGCAAAGCTTTGAAGAATACATTTGATTTGTTATGCTATAAAATATTATGGTGCACTAATAAACCTCCTAATAGCTTTAATATACTACACATAACAGTTTAAAGAAAAAAAAGAGATCCTTTTTCTAAATGAAAACCTAATGCCTATATGATCTTAAAGCCTGGAAAATGAATGCTAGTAGAGCCCATTTCCCTGAATTATGTATGTGGTTGAAGCTTTCAGAGGAAATATGCACAGGAAGAAGAATAAGAAAAATTACCTCTTTCACACAGGTACTGTGTGGTGATCAGAAGGCAGACCTAAACCTTAATCAAGAACCTATTTTGCTGATTTCAGAGTATTTTTACCTATAATCTTAAAAGAGGATTTTGCTTTTCAGTAAATTTAGAAATGTCCTGTTCTTCCACAGCCCTTTCATTCCTGCTGATTGTCTTTCCTTTTTGTGGGGAGATCACCACGAGATTGCAACATAATATACATTAGTCCAATATCCAGTGTTAGTATGCCACTGAGAAACCTGGTTCAGACAGACTGTGCTGTACCTTTTCTATAGTATAACAACAGTATGTCTGTTTGTTGGCTTGTAAATGACTTGCAATTTAAAAACATGTAACACACATATGTGAAGCCTAGTAAAAAATAAAACAAAACACCAAAAAGCCAAAATACCTGTAAAATAACCCTTCAGGAAATTCCCAAAGTTTTGAAAACACTGAGTCCTTTTACCTGAACCTAGTGACATCCACAGAGACATATTAGCATGTTGATACACAATATGCATGCATTTTTATTTTCAGATACATTTCTTGTTTTTAGGTCACTCCTTTTATAATGAAGGTTTTACAATATTGTATACATGAAATACACCGTGATATTAAGATGCCAGATATGATGTTAACTATCAATATCTAAATTCCGTGAGTAACAGTATCCAGAATACCTACTAAAAATGATCTTATTACTTATTACTTATGACTGAGCTGTTATTACTCACAAAGACTTGATAATTTTCTCTGAAACTCAGAGATTAGCATAAATGTTAATCCTAATACATTAGATATGAAATAATAAGCACAATAAAAAAGCAAGTTTTGATGGAATCTATAAAATTATATAGGCAAAGATGTTAACCAGACCAGCTGCCTCATATTATTAAGAATTAAATGTGATTTTGATTTTTAAGCAGTCACCAGAGAAATCAGCTGCCATTCTATTAATGTCAAAATATATTATTTTCTTAACAATCTAATAATGATAAAAATGAAGATTATTAAGTATATAGAGTGTTAAATCTTTAACAGCATCTTGTTTTCCCCTTTTTTTCTATTCAGTAGCAAGTATTACAAGAAAAGAAAAACTTAATTGGTGTTTAAGGATTATAAAAAATATAATTAGAGGTGACAGTTAATGGAAATTGGTAAAAAAGCAAGATAAGATAAATTGATGTTGGGGGTTTGTATGTTGCTGGGGATGTTACTGTGGAAGTAAAGGGTAGAAGTATCTGACAGTCCTTCTGATCACTGTGACTGAGGGCTAATTTGACTCTGAGACCTCCAAATTTATATTTATATGTGTCAGTTAAGCGTCTCCAGCTCCATCAGTATTAGAAGAGACTAAATCCACACGGTCAGTATGTTCTCGGGAGATGTCCACCTATCACCTACGAGGTATCAATAGTAGAGAGAGTGTCTTCCTGAGAGAGGAAGTTGCCTACCTTATTCTTATCTTTTCATCAGTTTTTGCTACATTTTCTTCATGACAATTTGATCTCTTTCATATTTCAGACTCATTTATTAGATTCCCTGGACAGTAATTGACATTTTCCATGTAGTAGTTCTGTCTGTCCATCTTAAAATTTGTTTAGTTTAAGAACTCATTTATGAAACAAAATGATTAGAATGTTTATTACCTTGAGCAACTCTGAGACTTGGCCTCAATATAACAGTAATGCTGACTTGCAATATCTATAATAGCCTGGTCCTCTGTGTATCTTTTTAACCTAGCAATTAGATACATTTTTTTATCATGAAAACACATATTTTTAATGTTTATTATACACTTACTTCTAAAAAAAGGAGGTAAATAAATTATTTTTGAGTCTGTCTTTTCAGTGTAACTTCTGTACTTCCATTAGCTTTTGGCTTGGTAGTTTTCTTTTTGAATGCTATTATCATGAAAATTCAATAGAAATTACTTTTGAATTTGCAACTCCATAAATAATATTGTTCAATGTTAAGTACTGTTTTATTAGTCTTTAGAAGCCAATGAGCCTCTCATTTTCTATTGACAAATACTGCACAAAAATGATTTTTAAAGTTTCTCTAAGGAAGTCTACTATGAAGTAGTAGTTAAGATATGAAGTCAGCATTCTTGTTCTGGGTGAATTATTTTGCATTGGCTGTATGAGTTGTGCATGTAAGTAAGGGACAAAAAGCTATTTTCTAAACATAACTTCAACTACGGCCACTGTTTATAACTTTGGAAAAGACCAGGATATTTATCAGGATTATATTTTTAAACATGTAAATTTTCTATGGGAAAATTTCTGAGGAATGTTAAAGGGTAGAGGATGATTCTGAGGTAGCCATTAGTGCTGATGCCTTTTTTCTGGTCCTAGAATTATGAGCCAGACACAGTTAAGAGATAAAAGGGTTTTTACTTTGGTATTTATGAATAAGAATCCTTAGGTGCAACAATTCATTCAGGTGGAATACGCCAAAACGCACCCACCCGGTATATAGCATATACAATTTTATAGACCTTGCAAATTAACAAAGATTCTGAATAAGAAGCTTACATGAATGGTGTGATATCCTCCTATTCTAAAGTATTACCTCCAGCTGGGGCCTAATCCTAGTTTACAAAATATGTCCAGAGAGACCCTTGGTTTCCCAAGATAGTGTAAGGCTTTCCAGCCTCCTACTGTGAGGCCTTTAGGATGTTTGATCTTCTTGCCTAGCAGAATACCAGGACTATGCTAAGATATCAGGCTTAACATGTATGCTGGGAATGCTGAGAATACATAAAAGGTATATAAAAAATAGCAAAAAATCATCATGGCATGGCATCACTGCTAGCCTTGGCAATATGGATGAAGATGGACATAGCTGTAAGTCTGGATAGGACTGACTGAGCTAGATAATGGAAGGGAGGGTGGGCTTAAGAAAGATGACAGTGTGGATAAAGGAGACAATAAAAGAAATTTTGGGCTGAAAATAGACATTTGACCAAGAATCTTTCCTTCATTTAAGGAATGTTTCCATTGAAAGTTGTCCCTGTTGGACAGTGCTCTGTAATCAATATTTGAACTCCTGATGGCCAAAGCACAGCTTTAAAATAGAAAATATTATTTCCTTCCCTTTCTTTCAGTGGTGGTTACTTTATGTCCAAGCAAATGTCTAGACACAACAGGTTGCTGCACCATGCTGTCTGTTCTAAAGTTGGTATATAAATGGCATTCAGGTATCCTGGAGTGACGGCATGGATTATCCCGTGATGGCAAAGAGTAGCAGAAATTATTCAGCCCTCTAAAACAGGCATAATTGCAAAGAAATGCTGCACAGAAGATTCAAATTGATGCATTCTGGTCTTGTCTTAGGTGCACAATAAAAGTTCCTTATCTCCAACTGTGCTGTAATGGAGGGAAGAAGGAAGGAAGTGTCCTGGGTTGACGGTGCCTCCTATCCCAATCGTGCAGCTTTGTCCCTGTGTTCTGTGTAGTTATGTCTGGCAGCTATGGCCCCCCCACCACCCCTTGGGCGGGCTGTTTGGCCGTGGCAGGGCTGCTTGTGCTTTTGCTTTTGCTATTGCTGCTGGCTTTGCCGTCTGNATATGAAGACCCATTTGCAGTAAAGCCCTGTAGGTATCCACCAGGTCTGCATGCCTGGCTTTACTCAACTAGTTTGTCTGAAATCTGTGTCCACATGGCAGCAAGGCCTCTGTGGACCACATGAGAAAATAGAATGACAGTGCGGTGCAATATTTTGCATGGAAATGAATAGGTGACTCCATCAGAGAGGTCAGCCATTTCATTGCATACAGAATTTGGTCTGTACGGCTTGTGAACAAAGTAAGACAGCAATAGGGACAAGGTAAGCTTAGAAAGATCAGTGAAAGCATAGGTGATGATCAGTTGTAATGTTTTAATCATGGATCAATAGTTCATGTTTTTCTTCTGCTTGAGATCACACTAATCCTATCTTATCCATAATTAAATTTTATACAATAGGGTACAGATCCTACTTTGAACGCATGTAGAGAGGGTGATTTAATTTTGGCTTACAGAACAGGCCACATCCTTCTCAGTCAACAGTAGTACTTCCAGCAGAGGTCCTTTGCATCACAGGATAACCCTGTGATACAACAATTTATTTTGCATAATGGAGGATGATCATAGAACAAGGTGTTATGTTTTCAGGCAGCTGCTCTGTATTTACAGTGCTAATTTTTCATATTTATTTGGCTGCTCACCTACTGAACTTGCCTCCCGCCTCTTATTATGTCCAGGATGGGGCTGATTTTCAGAAAGCTGACATGCCTTCCATTTATCTGCTGATAAAATTTTAACTACTCTGTAAGTCAAATCTTACTTCTTCAGACCTCTTGAATCTTTTTGTTGAATGACATTATTTTCAACTACCTATATCAAGAATAAAAAATTATGAATATGCATTGTTTTTTACCCTTTACCTCTCTCGTTTTTTGTCATCTTCTCTATACTTTCACAGCTTGCTTGTTTGTTGCAGAAATACATTCAGAGAGAAAAAAAAATTATAAGCTCAATAAATGAGATTGTTTTAGATTTCTACTACTGCTCCTTTGATCTACTTACACAGTATCATGTAACTTATATAAAGACACATGATTTTCAAGCTGCATTGTGTAAATTTTTTCTAGTCAAGTCAGCATTATTTCAAGAATCTGGAATAAAATATAAATCTTCATAGACTCCAGGGCTTTTGTTTTAACCGTAGCAGTAGACTATTTAGTATGTATAGCAAGATGTCCAGATGCTGATTCTCAGTAGATATACGGGACACTAAACAAAGTTGCTGGGATAAAGGGTTATGTTAGGATACGTGTGCTACCCAACACATAAATGTTAGAATGACATACATGCACTCAGTATATGTATTTATTTTATTTTCATGCCTTGCTTTCCCATTATGTTTTACTCCAAGATGTTGCATTCACTGACATCCTTAAAATACAGACATAGTTCAGTATTGCATTATTATTATTTTTAACTGTAAAACCAGTGCCAGCTATACAACAGCCAGCGGCCTATTAAAGCAACTTTTCTGATTCATATAATTTGGACTTCCACCAGGCCAGTAGTTGTTTCTAGATAGAATCTAGATAGAATCTAGATAGATAGATAGAATCACTAGGATAAATAAAAAAATCAGTACGGAAATTAGATTTCCATATGTTTCAGAATTTTAAGTAATTAATTAGGTTACAGTTCTGAAGCTTTTCTCTATCTAGCCATGGGATTAATGCATACACACTTTCCCTTCCTTTATTAGTTCAGTTGCACTCAGGAGAATGTTAATATGGATCTGTCTCTTAAAAACTATTAAAGAATATTTATGCTGTAACATATAAAATGCATGCCTAAAATGAGATAATTTTTTCCATCATCATTACTGAAACACTTTCTCTAGTTCTTTTAAAAAAACTGAGGCAATTACAAAACAAAAAACTAAAAACAGCCTCTAAAGAGATGGACTACACCTAAAGGAAATGCTTCCACCATGTATTTAAAAGCCATACAGGTAGGTAAAGTCAAAATTTAAGTGGTAATTAATTCTATGTTTGCAGCAGTTGAAACTATAATTGCATATTAATAACTCCAAGTGTCTTTACAGCTGATGAAAGAAATCATTCCTATGATAAAGGGAGCTTCTTTCCAGGATTTCTTTTTTTTCCTTTTTCTTTTTTTGCTTGTTTGGTTGGTGGTGTGGTTTTGGTTTGTTCATCCGAGTCATGGCACCATTTATGTGGTGGCTTTATGTTTGCCAAATTTTGTTTGTCAATTGGGAGATAGGATTCTGGGAGAAAAAGGCGAAACAGGCTCAATTTAAAAGTAAAACAGATAGATATTATTAACATACACTAAGGAAAAAAAAAGAAAGAAAAATGAAACTTTCAAACACCTTTCCTCCTATCATAAACTGTTCACTTTCCCACTCAACACAGAGACAAAACTACGATTTTCAGTCAGTTGCAACCATTTAAACACAATCCTGCATCACTTTGGGGGAGGAGTCTCTATTGTTTACGGAGATACATGCCACAAAAAAAAGGTTTGGTGGCTTTCAATGTCAAAAATCTGCCTGCGCCCAGAATTTTGAAGATTCTGTGCAGTCCCATCCATTTAACAGTTTCTCAAGTTGCTTATGGGCCTCCGCACGTTTGGAGTACTGTTTTAAGAACGCTTTTCTAGTATAAAGCAAGGACTCTCTTCTTCTATCTCTAAAGTCATCTCTGTCTCAAAAGAAATAGAGACCTCCTTTTATGCCCAGGAGCCAGGGCCTTACTCTATTCAAAATTCTCAATTAAATCTCATTTATATCAGTACACACAAACCTTTGGCTAGAACTTGCATTCCCCCAAACAGCATTACATTACAAGAAATAGTCCATTTCTCCATAGTTCACATCCAGAGAAGTCCAGTCAGAAATGTCCACTTCCTCTATCCCTTCTTTCAATAGTCTTTATCAGTTCTTTCCCTGACTTCATTTCATGCTGTCTCTCTACATTTTAAATCACTCTGTCTTCCATGGAGGAGGGAAAGGGTTAATGTCTTTGCCCAGAGTATTTTTTTTTTTTTCTTCTCCAGCTGACTCCTGGAACTTCAAGGCTGCAGGTGATGGTGGGGGTGGAACTCCTGATGCTCAGGAATGCTGATGGATGACCCTCTCCCACCCCTGGCCAGATCCAAAGCGACTCAAACTTGGACCAGCTCCCTGGGGCTCCGGAGAAAGGCTCTCAAAGACTCTCTCCTCCCTCGGACCAGAGGCTCCGGCAGCCAAGCCAAGAGCACGGCCTCTGTGGCCCCTGGCGCAGGGTCAGCACGATTGCCGATCTGCAATCCTGCAATCCTCCTCCTCTCCCCATCGGAGGGGCCGGGGCAGAGAGTGGACACGCCGGCCCAGACAGCTCTCCCACAGGCAGCGGATCCCCTGAGGCCTGTCCGGGCCTGGCCCTGGGGGGCCCAGACTCAAACTTCTGAGTTACAAAATGCTGTTAACTCCTTGCCAGCCAGCAAAGGAAAGGGGCCGAGTCACCTGGGACCTTTGATTTAAGCCGGGGCTCTCCAGAGGCGTGGACAATTCTTTTCTTGGTCACCTAAGCTGCCAATCCAATAGTAAACCACCACAGCTGGGAGTCCAGTTCTACGTGTCACGCTAGTTTTCTTTGAGTTTGGCCATCAGTTTACAAATCATGAAATTGGTGAGGAGGTTTTTTTGGTATTCTATTTATTTGTTTTTTGGTTTTAAATCTATTTTCAGCAGCAGCTAAATGCTTGGTGCAAGCTCTGGAATACAAAATAAATATCTGTGTATGAAATGAAACTAGGTTTCTCGTTTCAATTCATTCATTTTCTAGAAATGAAACTGGAGTGAGTGAGTGAGTGAGTGAGCTAGTTGGTTGGATGTTATTTTTTAAAAAAGTTTACTTTGTAATTGATTAATTTATTTATTGAATTTAAAAAACATACTCAAAACTACAATTTATTCTTCAGTTGTGGATAGCAAAAAAGCTTGGACTAATAAGTATTAGTACTTGCTTAGTAGGGAATTTGAGTTTTCCATTGCAAAAGATCTTCACCTTTTTGCCAAATTTTCACTAATTTACTCTAATAATTTGTTTCACCACTGAATTTATAAAATAAAGAACCTGGAAAAAGTGACATTTTTTTTCTGTTCCTATTGTTGCTAGAAGAGTCTTGATAACTGCTTATTTACCTTAAAAATTTCTTCCAAGCATCTGACTTTGCAATACTGAGAAAATATATCAAAAGACTTGGACTTGAAGTCAAATCCTCCAAACTCCCCATATTAGAAATATTTTATCACACACACAGGTAGTCCAGTGTTTTTATAGTCCCTCTTTGAGAGTTAAGCAAAAAAGGGCATTTTTTAATGATCATGTAAGTGTTAAATTTTATGGTGTCACTGGGGCCAGTAAAGCAAAGCAGTTTTTGTTGGAGACCCGGAATCTGCTCTACTTGTCTTTTGGCAAATCTAGTCTGGGCTTGTCCTAGTGTTCTTGAGCTGATCTCCCAGTTTATTCTCATCAAAACTAATCTCATTTGTCTGCTTCTGAGTACGTACCAAAGCAGAGGAAATCATGACACTTGAAAGATCAAATTTGAAAGTGTAATTTCCTGGTCTGAGATGTGTCCTGTGGCAAAACATACTTTTCAATCATGTTTGTCTATCTTTATGAGTTGTTACTCTGGCATCTGGAATGCTCCCAAATAAATAGTGGATTTTTTGAAAAGGATCTGAATAGAATTAGGAACAATAGAAAAATCATTTAGGAGAAAATCCAAGAAATTTACAAAGCCTTATGCAAATAAGAGCCTCATTTGAGTTCAGTGGTCCACCTAGTTTTTCTCTGACAATGACCAGAACTTGGAAAAGACAACTGAAGGAGTAAGGAATGCAATGACTGAGCTCTTTTCTCATGTTCTCACTGAAGAAAAGCCTCCCTTTTCTTTGCCTATATGACTGTTGCTGCTTTGAATATTTATTCAAAGTGGATTTTCTTTCTAAAATGTGATATCTTGGTTTTCATGTTAACTTGTAGCTGTAAAAGCCTTACGCATTTTTTTTAAGTCACTCTATTACTGATAAACAGAAAATAATTTAAATTTGGGCTTCATTTTTTAAAATATGTCTCATCCTTGTATAGGAGGCTGGCAAATATGGATGTAATTCTCTGGCTTCTTTGCCTTCTCTTTTATAGTTGAACTATTTTCCTATTTTTCTCTTTTATCAGCAAAATTTGGATTTCATGGACTTATGCAAACAAGCTTATATGTTATTTGTTCAGCTGTAACCTCTGACAAGAAGCATTTCAGTAAAATGCAGAGCTGAAGTAAAGTGCTGCATTCCTGCTATCAGAAAGAACAGCAGAACTGTAAAAAACACTTCATGGTTGATTTTCCAAAGTGGAACTTTAGAATGGGAAATTTATTTTAAGCTAAAGGATTATTTAATGGAACCAGTGTAACTCAGATCTTAAAGAACACAACTTAGGACTAAAATAAACAGTTCTATATTTTTAAAAATATGCATAATACTCTTTTTTAATAGTATCTTGCAAAAATGTAAGAGTCCTGGATTTAAGATTGAAAATGTTAAGTAGCTTTCTTACATAAATATTTTCAGATATGAAAATATTTTTAAATTCAAAGAAAGGATATATTTTAAAATGTGAGAAGATATAAGCCTGTTAATAATTTTTTTTAATGATAAAGTACATTCACATGCACAAATAAATGAATAAATGATAAAGCAAGGAAATTTGTAGTTCCATTGTGTTAGTGATTCACAGTGATAATAAGAAGTAATATCACTACTAATTTAATTAGGCTAAATGTTGCTATCTTAATTTTTCTGGCTATTTCAATTCAATCACTGTTAAATGGGAATCATAATTTAATTAAAAATGAGACATTAATAATTTCAGTTGTTGTTTCTATGAAAGATGTTTTCTTGGGAAAAACACATAATCTTTTATGAGTTAAAGAAACCATTTATAACATTGCCTTAGGAACATTTCCTTCCAATTAAAACACTTACAATACTATGAAAATATATTATTATGTTATCACATGTGTAGAAGCAGAAAGAGAGAGACAGAAATTGCATTGAATTTAGTCTCAGGGAATCTTTCCACTTCATTATATTTCACATTTCATGGTGCCACCAGGTTACACTGTGCAAGTGCAGAGAGGAGAAGATTTGTCCACTGCAGGTTTTTTCTCAAGGATATGTGAGAGAGAGAGAGAGAGAGAGAGAGAGAGAGAGAGAGAGAGAGATATGTCTCTGCTTCCAAAAGAGGGATATCTTGAATCCCAGTATTATTTTCCAAAAAACACTTCACTGCTTCACTGGAGTTGAGGAACTAGCTGTGTTACTACACAGTTGAACTAGAATTTTATTTTGTTAGAAATTTCTCAGCATAGGTAGTTGGAGGACAGGAAGAAAAGAGGAGAGGACTAAGGTGAAAATTCAGCTTTTGTCACCCATTCTTGATGATTTTCAGATATGTAAAATTTCAGACAGTTTTGAAAAATTACTATGAGAGGAAATAAAAAAAATTTCTATGTCTGAAGAGCACACTTAAAAAAAAATGTACTTTAAAATCTCAAATACTTCTCTGGTAATTCTTTTGCAAAGTAACATTAAAAGCTCATTCAAATAAAAATAAAAATAAAATTAAAAATAATTTAAAAAGTAAAAATCAGTTCAATGTAGGAAAAAAATTACTGTCAGAAATAAAAAAGGAAACATCTGAATATAAGGAGATATTTAGAATTAGTCTCTTAACATTCCTAAGCATCCATGAAGTCTGAATCTGAGAAGAGCTAAAGATTTTAAATGGTAACTAAATAATTGCAAGTAATTTCCTTGATGTTTCCTTGATTCAGATAGAAAAGTATGAGAAAAGGGGTCTTTTGTCCTTCACTAATGAAATTTATACTTACCTGTTGAAAATTTCAGCAGCTTGTTGTAAAATACATTTCTGCCTTTTCCAGTCTCATTTTACGTTTTATGGGGGCTTTTGTTTTACTGTTCAGTTATTTTCAAGTTTTATTACAATGATAAAAAATGGAAATTATATGCATTCTGGAGATAAAATGAAAGGTCCTACTTGCTCTTTTGCAGGTGAACTTCTAACTCTTTGGGAGCTAGCTGCACTTCCTCACCTTGTGTGACCAGTAGTTGTCATATGTCAGCAAACCTAGAATTTTAGACAAATATTCTTAAATGTCCTATCAAACACTTGGCCAAACTAAGTGTTGCAATCCGAAATATGTGAACCACTCCTCAACATCCAGACTTTCTAAGGATTTTATAAACTCTTGGAGCCCTATCCTGCTGGCAATGAGGCGTGAAGAGGATGTCTTCCATCGTTTTCAATAGGATCATATTCCTAACTGTAAAGGTTTTGGAACCTCTTTTTCCTATGGAAGAAATGAAGATACAATTTCACTGCCTGAGGAAGTTACTCATAGCATTACAGACTCTTCTGACTTATTAAAATGTTGCCTTTTTCTTTATTCTAACTATTTTTTGTATATGCATACAACCATAAGCAGAGAGTATCAGAGGATATAATGACAGACTTTTCCCTTCAATATTATTTTTTTTTTGAAAGCATAACTTTGCATTACTTAGTATATCAGGATCATTTTCTGCCTTATTAGAATTGGTTGATAAAGGGATTATGATTTTCTTGCTCAAGTTTTCCCTTGAACTAAAAATAAATTATTAAGGGGCTTTCTTCCTCTGAAAACCAGAAAAGAAGATAAATTGGTGTATCAACAGAAAATCACAATGAAAAAACAAAAATATAATTTCAAAACAAAGTGTTTCTTTTCATAGTGTCAAAACACTTCACAGGCAATTTTCAAAATTCACTCACTCCTGTAGCAGCTATTTTGCTATTGAAACATAAATTGCAAGTAATTTTGGATCTCCTACAGCTGGTTTTACGAGTTTATTATCTATCTGCTTAAAAAAATATATCAAAACAGACCTCATGTGTCTGGTAAAGATTTTTATTTATCTAAATTGGATTTTAACTACTTTCATCTAATCCAAATTTCATGGATCTGTGGGTTGTCCCCTTCAAAAAAAAAGAACTCCCACAAACCAGAAAAAAAATAATCATACAACTTCTCTTTTAGCTCTTTCCTTGCAATGTGGGAGTACTCCAAGTCTTCTCAAGTATGAAGAGGATGTGATACAATATGGTTATTGAGAATAGCATGCTTTCATGGACTGGTGGTCTTTTAAATGCAGATTACTTTACCAGAGACTTTTACATCAAAGGAACGTTGAACTTGGACAGTATCAATATCTGTATATATGCATACATAGATACATATATAATTTGCAGTCCATACAAAGCACATATCTCAATAAATTAAGGAAAGCCTAACTGAACATCCAAAGCACATCGTGCACTTCATCATATAAAATTATCTAAGGACTCTTCTACTCTAGCACTTTAGTAGTCCAACACTAGAGGGTCTGTTATTACAGTGATAAAATTACAATGAAATTAAGCAGTTTCAGCATCTAATAGTATTCATGATTTATAATAATGGAATATGAAAGCCTTTAATATGTTATGTTTAACCTGCAAAATCTCCTATTTTCTCATACAGGAGAGAAAATATTGGGGGTTTAAAAGAAAATAAAATGAAAATGCTAATAATATAGCCAGTGGGAAATAAAAAATAGCAAGGGCAAGGAATATAGTAAAATAGATTGACAAGTACCTGTAAAACTGCTGCCTACACAGTACTTTGCAAATTAAAAGTCATGGTCTATAGACAAAGCATTTGCAAGAGCTGAGTTATCAAAAGGACTTAGTCCAAGGCTTTAAGGGGCCATTCTGTCACTTTGTGTAACAAAAAGAAAGCAAAGAAAAAATGGTTTGCAAGGAATCACAAGTCAGTGTCATCAGAAAATACAAAAGTCAAAAGTTCAGAGGGGCAGAACCTACCCAGACAGTGTAGGGATGAGCATTGCAGAAAGAAATGTTAGCATTTAAAGCAAAAACTGAGAGACAAAATGGCTCAAACAATTCAGCTGACACACCCTATATGCATCATGTATGAGATCATATTATATATGCGAATCTAACAACACATGACAATATCTCCAGAGAGACTATTGGAAGGCAAACATCCTAGTGTACCTATAGGGTTCAACTGCAAAGTTTTAAATAGAGATTTATGTTTGAGGATACATGATTTTGATTTTAAGAAGGTGTGGATTTTGGTGGGTTGATCTTGGCTGGACACCAAGTGCCCACTAAACCACTCTGGCACTCTGCTCCTCAGCAGAATGGGAAGGGAAGAAAATAAGACAGAAAAACCTCATAGTTTTTCAAGAGAAAGGTAGTTTGGAAAAGCAAAGGCCTCATGCAGAAGCAAATGAAAACAAAAGATTAATTCTCTACTTCCCATCAGCAGGTCACATCCAGCCACATCCCCAGAACTAGGGCTTCAAAACAGATAATGGTTGTCCTGGATGACAAACTGTACAGTAACAAATGTCCCCCACTTCCTTCTCTTAGCTTTTATTGCTGAACAAACATTGTATTTAATACCCTTTGGTCAGTTTGGGCAAGCTGTCCTGGCTATGTCTTCTCCTAAGACCTTGCCCACCCCCTGCACACTGGTGGTGGTGAGGAACATTGGAAAGACAGCCTTGTTCAGACAAAGCATTAGTTATAAACATCTTTCTAGCTCCCAAAACAAAGCACAGCACTGTGAGGGCTGTTATGGGGAAAATTAACTCCATCTCAGCCAGGTAGTATACAGGGTTCAGTGCTAGTAAAAGCATGGCAGTAAAATTGATCATGCCCAGAATGAACCTCAGTGTCTGAGGTCAGATTGCACAGAATGGCCAGTGTCCCAAGTATTAAGCTACCTTATTACCTGAAGCACAGTAGTTGGATACAAATCCCTATTGTACATTACTCCCAAGCTATGTTTAGGAGCGGTTTGAAAGTATATTTGTTAGCCTGGGACAAAACTATCTCAAAGACTACTCTTACATTTGACAAATATGGGAGATCACAGGGCAGTGTACACCTATGAGGTTTAATTGTATTAATTTAAACACATTTATAAATTTCCAGAAAGTGAAAATGCATTACAAAGACAGATCATTAAAACATGCTATATCTACAGTCTCTATTGCTTACACAGGTATTGTTAAGCTCCATGTGCAGAGCACACTAGTCCAGGAACCAGTTTTGCATTTGCTTTCTACATCACTTTTTTTCTGTATTTGTCAGAAAGTGACTTCTCTGCAATGTAGTAGAAAATATTTATTTATTTTACTTTTTTAAACAGCCAGAGAATGCCTTTCCAGAGCATCATGAGTTTTCTGAGTCACTTTACTGAAACACTGCCAATGAGCTCCTCATGGTGATTCTCAAGATCTTGAGCAGGCACCTCTTTCACCTTCAGATAGCCACAGATGATTTGTTTTTCGTCCCTCAAAATGTAGATGGGTTATGGAAAATATGCAGTAGGATTTTAAATTATATTCTTTCAAAATGTTTCAGATGACATAAAACACAGACAAAACTAGAGTCAAGATGAAAGCCACCTTTTCTTTACTTGTAAGTGTTTGGAAAGGGGAGGTGTATATCTCTTAGCTCTTTAGCTCTTCTATGGGTCCCTCAAGAATTCAGCCATTACAACATCAGTTACAAATAAAGATTAGCTATTCTCTTACTGTCCATAACCTCTCAACCCATCTTGAAATTCTCCTGCTACTCCTACTGCATGATGTACCAAAATTCCTTTTACATTAGGCTCCATCATCTGTTTCCTTTTCTTTATCCTTGTCAGGTCAATGTTCTTTAAATTGAATTTTCTTTGGATTGAATTTCTAAACCTCTGCAGAGTCATCAGATCTTTATTATCATCCCTTGCAGTACTATTGAACATAAGCCTTGAATCCATGTCTTATCAGGAACGATAATGATTCAAAAAATCACCCAACAGTATAGCAATACTGTCATGCCAGAAGGTGTATAGCTCGCAGAAAGCTTCTTGATAGCTGAGCAATCACAAACCTTATTCATGCTGTCTTTCCCCTCATGCTCAGTAAGGGTGGAGTTAGATTCTAATGATGACTCAAACAACAGTTACCAGGACCAGAGGCTGCTCTTAGTGCAAAGGCAGAAGAATAAGAATTGATTCAGTTGTATCTATTTATCAGCATTTGTGCAAGGGGAAAAAAAGGATTGAAATAGGAAACTATAAAAGCAACAGAAATTGAGAGATGTCAAACATTCACAATGAGATATGTCAAGAGAAATAAAAACTTTCAGTGAAGGGTGCTGGCAGTCTTAGATTTCTAGAGCAGCTCTTTCATGGAATTTGGTGATACTGCTCTGAGAAAGAGAGACATAAGCAGCAGACTCAGTTTTATTAGAAAAGTATTCCTGCCCACTCAATTTTGCCACTGCAGAAAAAATGCCAACTTGCAAAGCTCTGAACGTTACTTCCTGCTTTGTCAAAGAAGCAGTAATGCTACATAAAAGAAACTCACTCAGCACATTTAAACAGTATCTTATTCAAGTAATGTAAGTGCCTACTCTACCTTAAAATATTACATCGTGTTTTAGTTGAGCCATTATCAATGATAAGCAGATTTTTAATCAAGGAAATAAGGCATAGTTAATTATGTGCATGGGCTGTACTTTAAATTAGATTTTATTAGCCGTGCTCATCACCTTCCAGCCCACAAACCAGGTGTGGCATCACAGTTCTTTCTTTAACTACTGCTTGCAGAGATTACAGCCAGAACCAGACTTAATCCAATTAGCAAACACTGTCCTCATGTGAAAAGTGAGAACCTGCTGACAATTGCAGTGACTGCCATTAGTGCTCTTCGGTTAAGAGATTCTCTAATTACAGAGCTTGACATCCTGCAAGGTACAATGATAGCCTGAAGATACACTGCAAAAAAAAAAAGTACTTCAGATATGTAAACAAGGTCTGTTGAAAAAATAAACCACCAGTCTCTATGATAGAAAAGAAAATGTTGCAAAGTTTGAGACTGTAATTGCCAATGTGGAATGATAAAATATCTGATTTAAAGGAGGAAAATTAGTAGTATTATTTGATAGAGATAAATTTCTACGAAATATCTGAATTGTAGCAAATCAATTTATTTTACTGAAACTACAAATGCATTTCTTTGCTGGCCAGAAGTATTTGTTTTCAGCATGGCACATCTATGATACAAAATATACAAGGATTTTTTTTGTTTGTTTGTTCTTTAGGCCACATAGCTTTTTTAAGCTTATGAAATTCTGTGAAATAATATTGACTACTTTGATCTTTATGAGAAATATTCAATACTTAAGCTGCACCTGCATGTGGCCTTTATAGATGTCCATCCATACTGGTTGTGTGGCCCAGCTTACCATCTGTATTTCATGCTCAGTTAGCAGTGTTTGTAACTTAACATTTGTCCAAGATATATAATTTCTTCCAGACTGATTATATCTTGAATTTCATTTTTAGCTGTGACATTTTCTATGATGAAGAAATCAAAATTTAAGAAATTTCTCTGTTTTCATTTATTTTACACTTTCTTCACTGAAAAACTTTACAAGAGTCCTTCTATAAACTATTAGTCCAAAAAAGAAAATTTTGGGTAATATACAGGACAACCTGAAGAGCAGGAGAAGTTCCATGAACATATTTTTCAGGAAATATAATGCCCTGGTGCTGGGAAAAAAAAAAAAAGAACAGCCTGTCAGCTAATAACAAGGTAACATANCCCCTGAGACACATGAGCTCAATGTCTCCCTATCCCCTTATGAAATTTTCTGACTGATACAGCTGCACTATGGTCACCATTGCAATGAGAGAGCTGAAAAAGTATTTGAGAAGTATAAAACATGCTGCTGAGCACGAAGAGCAACAACACAAATGCTTACAGTATCATAAAATGAAATACAAATACCTCTGGCTAGATAGGAAACAAATGTTAATAAGTCTACAGCACATATACATATGCCCTTCTTGGAACTCATTAGCATGGTTTAGATGTTTCATGGGCGTATTCTCAAGTGATCCAGAGAATCACATAGAATTATTACCTAATCAAAATGCAAGATTCATTGATGTGTGATGTAATTAAGGAATGATGTTTGAATGTGTTCATTACAATGAAATCGAAAACAGATCAGACCTAGGGTCAAGGTCTCTCAACAGCTAACTTTATGCTAAAGTCCAATATAATACAGATGCAATTATTAGTTTAGCAATTTAATGAAAACTCATGAAGTCTGAAAAGGTTAATCAGTTCTTCTTATTGAACTAAATTCGCATGAAAAGAATGTCAGGTTTGAACAATGTTATGGGATACAAGCAGCACCCTGGACAGGGTTTTTTCCAAAACCCTGTGAAATGGCACAGTTCAGTTAGGATATCAGTTTGAAATAAACAGCAAAAATCACCACATGGAGATAATATGATTTCCTTCCTAAAGAATGTTGCAATTATCGGTAGAAAGGTCTCATGTTTTCTGTCATAATTTACACAGGTTTGATGGAATCTCAGCCAGGGTTGCTTGAAGTTACCTAATAGTAGTGAAATTTTAGGCTTCACCTTTCTGAGTAATTTTCTGATGTGTTTATATTGTTGCAGATAATTGCTGGTAATTAGGTAATATAATATAAATCCTCATTGGTTAGTAGCCCTGTGTCTTGGGAAAATCCTCATTTTTGTGGAGATATGGTGTAGGGATTTGTTCCATTTAGCTACCTTCTAGTTAAAAAAAATCAAAGTTTGTGTAATGAGATGTCACCTATGCAAGCCATCATGGAGATCCCTGTAATTGTCAATGTTAAGAGCAATTGCCATTGGATTAATTGTCATTGGAAGTATAAAATTGCAAGCTGATCTATTTGGATAGCATTACTTCTTATGTTGAAATAAGTCTGTCTGCAAAAATAACTTAGCATACTGCTGTATAGATGGATAAAGACAATTCTGTCCAGTATGAATCAGAGGCTCTGAACATACAAAGACTATGAAAATTGGAAAAATAATTAACTCAGTTAATCAAACATGCTGATTGGTTAAGCTGTTTGTACAAATCCATGAGAAAAACGGTAATATGAGATCTGGTGAATCTTCCCTACACAGGCCTCCATTTGCACTTTGTTTGATCCCACATGACCCTAAATTATACATACTGGAGTATATTAACACAAAATCAGTCATCTTATGTGGATTCCAGACTGAATATTAGACCATTCAGCAGAAAACAACAAGCATAAATAATCTGTACCAGAAAGACCTACCACAGACTCTTCAAAATACTAGAAAAAAAATTGCTGATGTTACTTTCACTTTATAAACTTAACACATTTTCCTAGACATATACTAGCAGTGTCTGTCTGTGGGCAGCTGAGGTTTACTTGAAAAACAGCATGGTCATTGAAGGTCATTTCTGCAGTGTTGAAGGGGGAGGCAAGTTGAAAGATTACATTGTGCATAAATGTTGTATTGGGCTAAGCACAGCTAAGTTGAGACTGCTGAGTTCAAACTGCATAATCAATCTTTCAAGGCAGGCAAAGGAACAGGGGAAGGAAGAGGAAAAGGAACTCCTTATAAGCAATGTTCTCTACTTTGCTTCATTCCTAGCCTGTGGGCACCATAGGCCAAATTTGAGTACATTAGCATTTACATGGAAATGTCCTCTAGGGAAGTGATCCTTTGAAAGCCTACAACAGAGATTTAGAGATCCCCATTTCTTTTCTTAATTACCCCGTGGCCTCTGCAAATAAGGTTTCAGGATTTTATGAATGCTATTTTCAATATTGTTCTAAGCAAACTGCACTGAAATGATTAAGAAGGAGGTGCACCTCAGGGCTAAGTACAGCTGGTGACATTCGCAACAGCTTGCAGGGAGCCTAAGGTTGTAGGGAGAACTGGATTGGTACATAATCTCAGGATAGGAAGGGTGTGACACTATTTGTGGCATTTCAACTCTCTGTTCAGTAAATGAGGACCAGTCTGCTGTCCATTCTGTCACTCTCCAAGACTCCTTGGTCCAGGGTGAAGACTGAAAAGATAATAAGTTGTATACACTACACACTTCCTCTTTCATACACTTCCTCTTTCATGATCCTTGTGGTACATGTGCCTACTTCACATCACTATCCATGAGAGTAGTGGGAACTGAGGTTTATATTCTCTTTTATAGCCACATAGATTCAGCATTTCTTGAGCATGTAGACATTTAAAACTTCAGAAGGGAAATTAATTAAAATTGATATCTACAATAACTCTGCTAGGTATATTTAGAGCTCTTAGGTAGAACTCCCAAAGTCCAAATTATGAAGTAGCATTCCTTTTTGCAGATACAGAATTACAGAATCATACAATAATATGTTACATGTTTTTGCTGTTGCTGTCTGTTTATATTTAAATTTAATAAAAAGATTATACATTTTAAAGGAGGGATGGTATCAAGTTCTTAATTATCAATCATCAGGGCCAGGAGTTGGACTTGATGATCCTTGTGGATCCCATCCATCTCAGGATATTCTACGATTATCAACTCTGTTCCTCTCTTTTTCGCTCTTAGTGCTGTTTCCCATCTTGCTCACCAACTAAATTATTTAGGATCTTTCTTGTTTTCCTAATATATATATTTATCAGAATTATGTTTTCCATTTTCAGTTGAGACCAAAAGACTGCATTGCAGCACAGATATTTCACTTTAACCACAAATAACAGCAAATTTATATCATTCTACATTCTAGGCACTTACTGAGAAAAAAAATTTTGTATCAAAATAAGTGGAAAATTACAACTCTTTTATTCATTATTTATGTTTTTATTATTCATTATTTTATTTATTACTATTTATTAAAACATTCCTTTTTTATTGGAAAATAATTAGTAATGCAATTTGTTTTCCAATCTAATCTGTTAATTTATGATATAACTATTTTATTGAGAAAAGAAATGGTTATAGAGATAAACAGCAAGGCTAGGACAATAATTATTTCTTATTGTGTCTCTTCAGTGATTTCTCTTAGAGCAAACATATCATTATGCACAAAATGCTTTAACCTTGTGCAGAGCTAGGTGCAAATATTATTTCTATTTTAAATGGAAGGATTAAAGCTCAGAGTGAATGAACCCAGATTTTTCAAGAGCTTTATCTGGTAGGTGTGGGTACTTGCATAGAGCAATTAGTCTTTGAGAAGCACTGTATGATCAGAAGAATACTCCCAACTCATTTCAATTTGAAGTATGAGGGATTTTTAACCCTACTATGAATCAGGCTCCGTTCTTGTATGACCCAATAATGAACGTATAGTTCTGCCTGATGGGTTTTAAGTCTTACAGAACACAGGTGCTGGGAAAGAAAGATCAATTCTATTACCTAAACCTGTGTTAATCACATTTGATTGAAAATTTACAGCATCCAGTCACTGAGAAAACAAAAGCCAGAAGTGATCAGCCATTAAACTCTGGGTGGACCAGACCCTCAGTTTTTTGACCTTCTGCATTGTTTTGTGCATTTTTCAAGTGTAGTCACTAAAAGAACAAGAGAAGCAGTTCTGATCTCTGAGATACTTTATATATGAGGATTCTTAATCACCTTGACCTACTTGTTATATTAGTATGGAAAATAAACCACAAATAAATGTTACTTCCTCTCATATCAGGGATTTTAGTGGCTGGCCTGTATTAAAAAAAAATCCCACCACCAAAACCACCCAAATATAACACCCCCCCCGCCCAACTCTGGGCTATTTACAGACAAGTTAAGTCCTCAGCAAAACTGAAAACTGGTGTGGGCTTAAATGTCACTTCTAGCTGACTTCTAGCTGACTGCATCACATGGGAGCTAGGATTCTGTTTTACAAAATTTCGGGAGAGAAAAAACAGGATCACAGACTTATGAGCATATTTGTGGAAATTTTTATGCATTCAACATCAATAGTATTTAGTAGATATTTGAGATTTAGAGCCCTGCTTAGAACCATTCCACAGAACTGAAGCACTAATAACTGTAAAGTTGCTTGTCAGATTAAGTTTCAGTTAGATGAGGTTTGATTAATATACATTAATTTTGCTGAGGGTGACTTTTGCCTGTCGTACCAGGGCTCTTAGGGAAATTCTCAAGCATGGTGTTAACATTTTTTTTATATTTTAAGTCAAAGACTTATGAAGCAAAAGAAGTTTCTATTGTTTTCGTTATCCTTATCTGGCAAAATGATGTAATCAAAGCATGTCAAAATTATATAGAGTAATAGAATCACACATCTTTGTTATTGAAAGCCACATGTGATTTGTATGTTCATTTGGAAGTACCTTGCAATACAAATATAGCAGTTTATTCATGGATGTAAAATCAATGCAATTTATTTTTATCCCTTACACTTTTGCAAGTTCATTAGAAGTCACACATGCCCTATACTTGCAAAGACCATGCTATCAGAACAGATAAATCCTTCAAATATTTTTATGCAGTTAACTGAAGAGAAATATTTTCTTCTATGTCAAAGGCAATCGCCCATTTCTCTTTTAGGCAACCAAATTTTCAGTGTGCTACACTTCTCATATTTAGTGTTATTAGCTCCCTCACATTTGGTGAAAACTTTCATACACTTGTTATATTCACAACTAAAGAATAATAGATTAGGACAAGCTCTATACAATGAAAGGCTGGGCTACATAGCTGAATTATAGAGGATGGTGACTGCCTTTTCTCTCATCATGTCTCCTTTCTGCTTTTAGAGAGGTGTTGCAAGTTGTGCTGGTTTAGCACAGATGGTGAAGTGCAATAGGTGAATTCTTTTAAACTGACAACCAAAATAGCCAATTGCATGTAGGGATCCACGTCTGGGAAACACACAGCCTTAAAAGTTGGAAAGAAAGCTGAGGTCGCTCTCTTCCTTCTGGCTTCACAGGAGGTAAGGCAGTCCTGGCTCTCTCTCCTTTGGAGGGGGGTGCTGGGACGGCCAGGCCTGCCTAGGCCCGGGCCTGGGCTTCCATGGGAGGCCCGCCTGGCCCGGGGACTCCCAGGCCGGGGGAGGGGATGATGGGCCCCCATCCTGGCCTGGATTGGTTTTTAGCAGCTGGAAACACCCTGCCGCTCCTCCTA
>VXBB01006422.1:1307406-1352150 GCA_013399915.1 Illadopsis cleaveri
AAAAAAAAAAAAAAGGAATGAAGCTTTAAGTAGTAATAAACACAAGAAATAAAGGACAGGAAAATGAAGCTAGTGATCATGATGGTGTTGTAATCAAATTGCTTCTCATGCTTAAACTAGACATAATTACCCACAGATAGGAGCACTCCATAAGAGACAAACCTGTATACATTGGAGTGGAATAAGAAAAAAAAAAATCTATTTTTCTGGAAAAACTTCTTTTTTCATACTTAATCACATACAGCTTTAAGAGTAAAAATGTGTCTAGAATCATCAAGTGTTTAATAATTTACCCTGCATGTTGTTTGATACGAGTTGAGCATCATTTTTATCATATAAAAATATCATTTGAATTTCCACTGTTCAGCTCAAGAAACAGCTTTCTTCTGTTGGAAGGACCATACATTTTGATACGTGAATCATATATCTTATGTACATTAGTTTTGTCATCAGAAATCCATGAAAGACTTTCTATTAGATCACTTCACTTGAGATATTATAACTGATGGTTTATTCCTTCTTTACCTGATATTGAGATGAAAATGCCAGAGTTAAGGTGGAGACTTATTCAGTCACTACAATGCAGACTGATCAAAAGAGGTCATATATTTTATTTCTGAATTAGAACAATCCCTGTCACTCTTCAGGCCAATGTAACAAAGCAAAAAGAAGAAGAGGAAAGAGTGGTCTTATGTAGGAGAATGGATTATGGGACATTGGGAATGGAGCTGCCGCCGAGCCTCACCCTAATGGGGTCCAGCTATGTAAGACAGGTGAACAGCATTGAAGGAAAAGAAGCATCAAATGGTGAGGTGCATTGATCAATCACAAAAGAGTAAAAGGCTACACAGGTGTTATGCATGTGAGAAGCAGGGTATAAAGGGTTGTACTGGGGAATAATAAAGTGCTGATGCTTAAAACTATTCATGGTGTCAGTCGTGCGTTCTCCATCAGTCCTACAGAGCTTACATGATGTACAGTTATATTTTTTAACTCACTGTAATTATCCTGAAAATATAGTTCTGTGCTCGTGGCTGAACTGTCAGGGTTCCATAGCCTGTCAAGTATCACAAGACTCACCAAGTGACCCTGAGATGAGCTCAGTTGGCTACGGCATGATGCTGATAACACCAAGATCATGGGTGTGATCCCTATATAGGCTATTCATTTAAGAGTTGGATTTGAAGGTCCTTCTGAGTCCCTTTCAACTCAGATTATTCTATGAAGTATCAGACTAATCTAAAGGAAAATTTATTGAAACAGGATGTTTGATTCTTAGACAGTAAGGTCCTTTCCAAGTGTCAGATCTGTATCCATGCAAACAAATATAGTCAGATCTTGTCACAATAACCTCCTGGAAATATAGAAAAAAAGCCAAATAAATTAATTGTGCTTTGATAAATATATTTTTCTGAGACTGTAGATCAATTTTGACTACTTTTGGCCAGATTTTTGCCGAATTTCTCCATAATCCTGAACACCCCCATGACAGCTAATGTAAAACATGTTGTATAGGGTCTGGAAAACACTATTCCTGATTCACTTTGAGCTTGAGTCAGTGAAATACCAAGGGTAAGCTCCAAACAAACAGCATGGGGCTTTGGTTCAATTTAGGTGTCTTCTTTGAAAACACTGCTGGTGTATCTAACTTATCACATTGAGTATCTTCCTTGCTGATTATTATTTTTTTAATTTAATTTTCTAACATTAAGGGCATCTGTTTTGAGACAGTTTTCATATGGAAACATATGCGCAGATATATGTACCTGCTTCAGGCCTACTGCAATGTTTAAGTGTGCACATGCCTGTTCCATAGGCATTCAGCCTCAGAGTAACATGGTCTGATAGAACATTTTAAGAGAAATTCTGGCATACATTTCTTTCAAAAAGATCAATAGGAAAGAAGTTGGAGTTCACTTGCTATTATGGCTCTACAGGAAGGCACTTAAACTCAATAACATTTCACCCTGATAGAAAATAATTTTTATTTCTCTTGTTAAGGTACAGCTCTAATGAACCCGTAGTTCTGAGGTCAAAAGAATAACAAACATTACTAAGACTCAGCTAATCAATTCAGGTAGTACTGGTCTGTTTTCTACAGTATTTAAAGGCATTAAATTAGAATTTCAAAACTACAAAGACACACAAAAGAACAAAATTTAATAAATCCAATCAGAACCGACATCTAGATGAATACCAATTGATAGGAATATCTCACCCATTTGAGTTCTCTCAAATTGGGAAACACTGGGAAATATGATCAGCTAATAGCTAGAAAACTGCTGTTGACATCACCTTTTTTTTGATAATTAAAGAAAATTGCTTTATTATGAGGTTTCTCTTGATAAGATCACATGAAGATGTTAAACCTATCTCTAATACAAGATATATCCAGTCTTCAAGTTTTTTCAGGGTCTTCTTTCCCTATTTTTTCATGGAATATTTTTTTGAAATTTTCTTTAATTCATGCAATAAAATTAGTGCTTTATCATACTGTAGTGAAATTTTCTCTAGAAAATCAAGTCTTCTGTGGCCTAAGGCAATATTCACATTTTTACTGATCTTTCCTCATTCTGGGTTTTGTTTTTTTAAATGCTTTTTTAGGTCTTAAAGAGTTTTTTCTGTATATATATATTTTTTTTTAACTTTTTTTTTGCTACACTGTGGGAATGTGTTATTCTTACATGGGTGTTTAGGTTCCTCAGCTTTCATTTATTTCTTGGATATTTTAATCTTGCTTTTGATATCATTCCCTTAACCTCTCTGTTTTCTAGGATGTAACCTCCATGTTTCTGAACAATTTTGACTCAGGCTTCCTGCTCCAGGGGCATAAACCATTTTTTTCTGAGGACATACTGAGGCATCAATCTGTATTCATTACTGTGCCTCACTGATGTTACGGATTTGGAGTAGAACTGACTGATTTTTGTTATTGGATTTCTTAACATAGTTTTAAGTTTTAAATCCTAGAGTCTCAAATAAATCCTTTCTGATATATACAATTTTCTTTGATCTTTTGAAGTGCCCCTTGAAGTAATAATAAACCTTTTTTTTGAGGTTGTCAATGAAAAAAGTTGGTTTAGGGCACTGGTTCACTGTGCTCTGCTTTTTGTTTTGTAACAATTTGAAACTAGATTCTTTATTAATACAGCCATAATGGACTTTTTTTTTCTCAAGTGCTTTGATATTATTGATCTCAATTACTTTATGAGTAAAAGCTAATAGACCTTCAATGGGAAGTGTATGGCTTGCTAACCCGGTTGCATCTATACTTTACGAAGTCATAAATTGAGCAAAAAAGGATCAGCATTGTTGTTCTACTCTTCAACATCGTTCAGAGACACAGTAGCAAAGAATAGCTTGTTTTCCTCTATCTGTCAGAATTGGTTTTCGTGGTGGTTTCTGTCCTGCTGCCTAGGAAGACATCCTATCTTCCTGTTGGCCAGTGCCATTTATAGAACATTTTCAAGAGTCACAATGACATGCGTAGAATTTGATTTTACAGTCACTCTGTGTTCAAGTCTGATTGCTGTTTTTTCCTTATAGCAGTATTCTGGAGAGGGCTACAGCTCTTTCTTTCTTCACCTTTCATCCTCAGCATTGATAGCAATAACTGCTAACAGTACACTATGCCAGTCTTGGTGGTTGAAAATATCTTATTCAAACTTGAATTTGTAAAATTATACAGAATATGAATAAAAAACCTAAACAACAAAACAAACCAATCACACCTGAACGACAACAACAATAAAAAACCCCACCAAACCCCACATGTTATTCTTCACAATATGAGTACTACTCCATGCATATCCTGGCATGATTGTGCCAAAGGATTTGAACAAGAAAACGTAGTTAATTCATTTTAGATATGAGTTCCCTCCTCTTTCTAGTTTTAGTTATATAGTATTTAGAGAGCATAATTCTATGCATGGTTTTTTTAAAGGAAAGTAAACAGACCCAACGAAACAAGAATGAGCCAATAATTTCTTTAAACTAAAAAGAGGAAAGCATAATCAGTGCTTCAGGAGTATGTGTTGTTTCACTGCATAAGTTGTCCAATTTGATTAAGTACCAGACCTAGGCCCCATTTGTCTGCACTGTGAAGTGAAACATTTTCGTTGTGTTTAAGGAACAAGTCTACCATAGATTTCCCTTGTGGAGAAGATCAGTTTTCAATGAAAGCTGAGTAATCTGTATTTATTGGATGTGGTATTCACCTACTTAAACTTCTTTGGAATATAGAATAAACCATAATCAAGATAAAGCGTCAGTTAATTTATGGAGGAGATAGTCATCTTTAAAGCAGTTTCTTCACCATCTTTGCCTGCTACATTGACCTTTGTAGAAGATGCAATTAATCCTCTAACGTGGTAACTGAGAGCAACATCTAATATCCTGACAACAGAGTGTTTAAAACTCTCCGTTTTTCCTGACCTATATAAATGTGTGTCTAAATTAACAGTGGGTTCACATGATTTTAGCCACTTTGGGGAGAGGGAGGCCTTTCTATTTGCAAAGTAAATTGCATAACATGTCAGCTTACAACAGGCATGTTGAAATTTTCTCTCAGTTTTAAAGATAACATCGGCTAAAAAAAAGTACCCTTATGTACAAAGAATCTCTTTGAATCTGTATTTCCTTAATCAATGCCGTCAAAAAACATTTGGTGACTGAATACTTGAGCTTCTGAGAGTTTAATTTAACTTGGCCTTATATTCAGAAGATGGAGGCTTCCTCTTTTCCAAAACTCAATCCTTCCTTAGAGTCTCTGTTTGGGAATTGAAAGTATTAGGAGTGTGAAGTATCTTCCAAGTTTAGCTGCTTAGAAGCTAAGTATCTAGTTCGAAGCAGTCATCCAGCTCCCTCTGTAGCTGGCAGGAAGAGATAAGTGTAAGCTAAAGCAGAGATATGAAAGCTGGAAAAATACAAAATCTAATTAATGGAGCTGCGCAAGTGACATAACGAAGAAGCTGGGAGTGTGATTGACAATCTGACAGAAAATAGACTAAAAAGCAGGATGTCTTTAGCCCATCAAAAATCTGTAAAAGTGTTCTCAAACACTTCTACTCAAACACCACCTACTCTTGCAAGTAGGAAGATGCATAGAACTAGTAACATGATCTTCAACGTTATAGAGCAAAAAGTAAACATTTTTTTGCTACCAATTGCTACTCTTGTTGGTATTTGCATGGGTATGGATAAAGCAATATTAAAAAACTAAAAGTATGTCCAGATTGATAATCAGTTGTACAACATATGCTAGGATAGAGGTGGATCATTACAGCAAAATTCTGGGAGATGGAGGACCTGGTGTGTCCAGAGAGACCGTTTGCCCCAGGGAGCTGAGACTGGTCCATGTGAGAAAACTGCTGGGGGTCAGCAGAACAGAGACAAAGGAGAGAATGGGAAATTAAAAAAAAAAACAACCAACAAACAACAACAACAACAACAACAAACCCCAACAACAACAACAACAAACCAACAAAAAACCCCCCACTTTAGAAAGCTGGTTCATCCAAAATAGCTGGGAAAATTACTCTTTTCAAGCGATGATCTCCCTCTGAGTACAGACTGAGACTAACTAACCCGTTTCAATTAGAATATTCAGTTTTGGTAAGTCTGAGTGCAACCCATTCCAGGTGCACTGCAATGAGCCTTGAGTGTCAGCAGAATTTGCATTAATGTCTGGAAAGCTGTGACATTAACCATGAAGATGAAGAAACAGCTTTAAAACTGAAATCAGCATTTAAGTCTGGCACACACAACTCTAATGATCATAATTAGTGCTGCAGGACAGATAGCTTGACCTTCAGTCACTAGCTATCTACAGATGGTGGGAGATAGGCAGGAACAAACTGTGCTTTGAAGAAAACTAGAGACTTCTTTTGATATTTTGGTTTTTTACACTGTACTACATGGAACTTAGACTGAAGGTGAATTCATTATTCACATTATTTCAATGATTACTGCATAAAATCAAAAAAGAAGGAAAGTGAAAGACTATTATAACTTACCTTCTCTGAATATTAGGTATTTAATACATATATTTTTATAAGATAGACAATAATTTGACTTTCATTCTATGATAGAAAGTTTCCTGACTTGCATAGTCTTCTTTAACCAGCGTATTTCCTTAATTACCTTTCAGTTCACTAACACCTCCATCATCCCAAAGCTGGTCCATCTGCTCTTCCTGATGTTACTTGTGAGACGAAGTGGAATAATTTGTTTCAAATAGGACTGCAGGGTAAGTCATTTGTTGGGCTTCTATTGAATGCGAAGGCCAAATCTTAAAATCTCTGAATAAATTTAAATAAAAGTAAGCAAGTTCTTATCATTATTTGGATAGTCAGAGCAATTTCAATACTTGATTAAAAAAAAATCTCCCATCACTATCAGTATGTTTTATGCAATATTTGCCTTTCACTTTTTTTATTGAACAAATAGAGACTCTACAGGCTCTCACATGTCAATGAAAAAAGGGCAATATTGTTCAGCAAAACTGAATATAGTTTTGTATATAAAAAACAGGAAAATCAATGGTTATGTTTCCAGGATAATATATTTTAAAAGCTATAATATAAGCCATAAAAATTGGTTTGTGTCCCATCTTTTGATATATCCCTTAATTTTAAACAAAAGGCAAGGAAAAAAGTTAGCAGATTTTATTACTATCATATTTCCATAATTTTTCTTAAAACCCATCCATCCTTGAATAAATTCCCTACTGTGTTACTGCTGTTGTAGAATGGTGTATTCTTTTATAATAAGCAGTTCATCAGTAATGAAATACTGGTGAAAGAGGCACTTTCAGTAGCATCTAATTTGTACACCTCTGGACAGTTCTCAAGTACATGACAAGACACATTCCAGTATATGCCAACAGTGTCATTCTTGACAACTTTCTTTGTTGTGTGAATTTGATTTCTCCTTTGAAGCCTCCTCTAGCAGGGGACGGAGAAATTGAGCAAAACAAACTGAAAATTCCCTTAAATAATAATTTGAAAAAAAAAGTGTTTGTAAATGAACAAAATTATACTAGTGTGGAGTCGTGATTGATTGTGTTTAGAACAGAACTCTGTTAAGTGACATAGAGATGGCTTCTTGGCTATCTTGGCTGTGCAGGTGAGTTTGGTTCAGATGGAGTTCCTAGTTTTCCTAGTGTTCAGGCAGGAAGTGGCTAATCTGAGTGACTAGATCAGATTTAGATGCATACTTTATGTAAATAGCTAGATGATATGCAGCCTGCTCCAAAACACTTATATAGCACTCATTTTACTAGTATTCATTTTAATTTCCATCTGTAGAGAGGAAATAATGTGAAATGAATCCTGTTATGTTACATGGTTAAAGACTCTTCTTCGTAAACATGAAAGATCACTGAGGCATGATGGTGGGCAGCAAATCCTCAATAACTCAGTCCTCAGGAAAAGGAGCCACTGCCCGGGCTGTGTAGGGGTGGTTAGGTCCCGTGGGACAGGGGTCGTCCAGCAGCAGGAGTCAGTGGGGACACTGTGTGTCACCCCACAGAAAAGAAGCATTGCTAAGGGCTTACAAGAGCTTGCTGAGAGAAGCAGAGTGGAACATTTGAGAACCAAAGAGTTCATGTTATGGGATATTTACATATGGAAAGGGAAAGGTAAAAATGTTAGGACGAGGAGAGAGGGTATTTCTTGTGTTCACACCTGCCTCCCAAGTTAGTTGTCAAAGCCTCTTTACTAATGTGCACATTTCCCAGGAGGATATGTCCCACTCTCCTTGACTGTTTAATTTTTTAACGAGGATAATTCCTCACCTTAAAAAGAAATAAGGTTGATCTAAGTTGTCTTCCACTTTTCCAGATGGAGAACAATGTCTACCCTGCCATCTTTCTGTCCTCTATTTCATAGAACTGTTAAAGTTGGAAAAGTCCTCAAAGACCATCAAATCCAACCTAGTCCCACTGTGTTCACCACTAAACCATGTCTACAAATCACATCTACATGTATTATGAACACTTCCAGGTGGCGAATCCATCACTTTCAGGGGCAGATTGTTCCAATGCTTGATAATCTTTTTCATAGAGAAATTTTACATAATATCCTATTTAAACCTCTCCTGGTCCAAACTGATGTAATTTCCTTATTCTGTCAGTGCTTTCCTGGAAGAAGAAGCCAACCCACACCTCACCCTAGCGAACTTTCAGGCAGTTGTAGAGAGCAATAAAGTCTCCCCTGAGCCTCCTTTTCCAAGCTGTACAGCCCCAGCTCCCTCAGGTGCTCCTCATAGGACTCATGCTCCAGAACCTTCACCAGCTTTGTTGCTCTTCTCTGGACTTGCTCCAGCACCAAAATGCCCTTGTGGTGAGAGACCCTAAATTGAACCCAGGATTCAAGATGTGGCCTCACCAATACACAGTAGAGGGGGACAATAACTACCCTGGTCCTGCTGGCCTCAATATTTCTGATTAAAGCCCAGATGCCATTGGCCTTTTTGACCACCTGGGCACATGCTGGCACATATTCAGCTGCCTGTTGATCAGCACCCCCAGGTACTTTTCTTCTGAGCTGCTTTCCAGCCACTCTGTCCCAGCCTGTAGTGCTGCTTGGGCTTACTGTGACCCAGGAGCAGGACCTGGCACTTGGCCTTGGTGAACTTCACGTAATTGGCTTCAGCCCAACAATTCAGGGGCTTCCTGCCTTTCAGAAAATCAACACTCCCACTGAACTTGATGTTGACTGTGAAATTACTGAGGGTGCACTTGGTACTCTCATCCAGCTCATTAATAAAAATATTAAACAGAGCTGACCTCTACACTGAACTTCGGGGAATCCCATGAGGGAATAGCCCCCTGCTGAATTTAACACCATTCACCAGCAGTCTCTGGGCCAGGCCATCCAACCAGTTTTTAACCCAGTAAACAGTGCACCTGTCCAGGCCATGAGCAGCCAGCTTCTCCGTGAGAATGACTGTGGGACACAGTGTCAAAAGCTTAGCAAAATCTAGGTAGAGAACGCCCACAGGCTTTCCCTCATCTACTAAGCATCACGACTCACCCATTTCAGTTTATTATGCAGGACTCCATAGACTGAAATACTATAGAGACAGGACACATTTTTGCATTAATCAGATTCTATATTCTCCTGGAGTTTAATGGTCTCAGTCAGAGTTTATATAAGGTTACATTCAGCTCAGGTGAAGCAAAGGAGAAAATATGTTCAGTATTAATCTGTGTCACCTAGACTTTGAAGAAGTTCACACAGTCTTAGAAAAAACACACTAACAGCATCTACTTCTTTACAGAATTCCTTTTGTGTCATGCTGCTGAACATTTTTTTCACCACTTAATTTCACCACTTAATATACTGTGAATACCCTGACCATGAGCTGCAAGATTGCAACAGTTTTAAACATGCATTAAATTTTAAGCTCTGAACTACTGTGAAGTATCCTTTTAAATGTTAACAGCATGAAGCACTGGGTAGGGAAGCAAAAGAGCTCAAGGTAAGGGTAGCTACCTTTCTAAAACTGGAAAATACAAGAATTCACAGAGCTGAATCTTGGCTTTAATTTCTCCGGGGAGCAAGTTCACAGCTTTCCAACCTGACACTTCACACTGCCAAAACTACCACATGGGCCTTCTGACAAGTATCAAAAAGAAAGAGAGGAAGAGAAAAAAAAAATAAAGTTTTTAGTTAAGAGGTAGATGTGCCCTTTGACCTGAGTGGTTAGCAAAGGAAACTTGAGGTTGCTGTGGTTACGAAAAACTGGTAATAGAGTTTTTGCTCCCGTACAAAGAATTCTTAAAGAGGTATTCTCTGAGCACAGTAGGAAACAAAAGGTAGAAGCGTAGATTAAGAGTTATTAGCAAAGAGACTTCAGAAAATATTTCCTTCATAAACCAGCTATTATGAAGACTGACTTTCACATCTGAGGAAGAAAAATTCAAATATGCCTCTAGTATGCATAACAATTTGAAAATTGCTTAATTATCCTAAAACCCATCAGAAAATTCAAATCAGTCAAAAGGAAAAACAAAACATACCAAATGGACAGAGCCATATTAATTTAAATGAAATTTTACTTAGAAAAAGAAACAGTGACTCAGTTCTTACAGTTTATATGCATAACTGCATCATTTGGTTCATTATTTCTGTCTTTAGTTTCTGCAGTCCTCACGTGCTTCAGCAAACCTATGTTGCGCTCCCTCACCATGACATTTCCTTGCCACATCCCATTAGACAGATTGTGATGCTTAGAGCTTGTGCTGAATGCAGAGCAGCTCCATATGATCCTTCTGCCATGCCAGAGATTTGGGGAGCTGAAGCAAGTGACAGGTTTGTATTGCTGGGTGAGGTGAGCACCAGACTGCTCATAAGTTTTCATCTTAGTGAGACTTTCAGGTATTCCAAAGACATTCCAGGAACAATCTTGGGTGCACACAATGTGGGCAGTGACAAAAAGAGGCAACAAAATAAAATGTGACACCTCAATATACCCCTAAATTCCTGTGACTTGCAAGTCAGGTTTTGCACTGCACACATTGAGTCTTGGCTGTGAAGCCATCTATCTATTAATAAGTACGAAGGAAATACTGATATAACACTTTTTGATGTTAATACTTTAGCACTTCTGAGGAAACAATACCTTGTCTCCAGAACAAGGAGTCATCCACAAACCATTAACATGACTGGTATGGTGGTATTTGTTTGAAAGTTGGACTTCATGGTCTTGGAGATCTTTTCATCTTTTCCAGTCATAATGATTCTGTGATTCTAAGACTGTACATTGAGTACAGTACACTAGACTACACTCTAGTACACTACAGTAGACTCTAGTACACTAGACTTCATTGTATCTTTCTGTATCCTGATTCACATATAATCTCTGTGTATTTCAATTTAAATTAAAATATTTATCAGTGTGACTTTACACTGTATATTTTCCATGTATATATATGTGCACTATCAAATAAGGGCTGACACCAATGGCATAAGATTCAACAAGACCAAATGCCAGGTCCTATACTTCGGCCACAACAATCTCATGCAGTGCTACAGGCTGATGGCTTGGAAAGCTACACAACAAAGAAGGATCTGGGGGTGCTGGTTGACAGTGGCTGAACAGGAGCCAGCACGTGCCCAGGTGGCCAGCAAGGCCAGTGACATCCTGCCCTGTATCAGCAACAGTGTGGGCAGCAGGACCAAGGAAGAGATTGTCCCCGTGTACTCCGCACTGGTGAGGCCACACCTCAAGTGCTGTGTTCAGTTCTGGGCCCCTCAATTCAGAAAGAACATTGAGGGGCTGGAGTGAATCCAGAGGAGGGCAACAGAGCTGGTGAAGGGTCTGGAGCACAAGTCCTGTGAGGGGTGGCTGAGGGAGCAGGGGTTGTTAGCCTGGAGAAAAGGAGGCTTGTTAATTTACAGTTACCTGAAAGGAAGTTGTAGCCAGGTGGAGGTCAACCTCTTGTCCCAGGAAACCAGCTACAGGATGAGAAGACATAGCTGCAACTGGGGTGGGTTAGATTTGACATTAGGAGGAATTTCTTCACAGAAAGTGTGAGTAGACGTTGGAATGGGCAGCCCAGGGAGGTGGTGGAGGCACCGTCCCAGGAGCTGTTTAAGGAATGACTGGACATGGCACTTAGTGTCATGGTCTTGTTGACATAGTGATGTTTGGTCACAGATTGGACTGGAACTCAGGAGTTCTTTCCAACCTAATTGAATCTGTGATTCTGTGATTCCTTGAAGGGTATTTCAATCTATGGTATATATAAGGAAACTGACATTCATATACAAAGTCCTTGTGAGTCAAATTTTGTACTGATCTTTCAATAGGGTGAAGCGTGTCAATGTTGTTTTTTACACATGTTGTATAACACTTCTGGCTGTAGTATGATCTTCTGTGCAATGGGAGATGACACTTTTTATCTTATTTTTTAGTCTGTTACCTTGGTTTCCATGCCAGAAACCACAATCTGGTAAACTTACTACTGCATATTATAAATCATAATGGAAAAGAATTTCTCATGAAATTTTCTACAGGATGCACTATTTACCTAAAAAAATAATAAAATTTGTCATCATTCTCTCTGAGTGAAAAACTAAGTATAATAGAACTGAATTTAAACTTTTTCTAATAATTTCAAAATGGCAACATGATCTTGGTTTGATTATTCTTTCTCCCTTTTTTTCTTTTTTTTTTCATCTGCAGAAAGCAGCATGGATGCACAATATCTAAAAAGGTTGCTAAAAGCATAAACTGATTTAGACAATCCAACCAGAAATTTTGCAACTGCTTCTACTGGATTTAGATCAAAAGTAACTTTAGAAAGACAAATAAAGAGTTTATGTCTGGCTTTTAATTTTTCCCTAGAAAATCAGAAAACCTTGCATTTACTTTTAATGGGACAAATTTGTTCATAAATAATTTCTACAGCCAAAACAGATCAGAATTTTAAAACAGAAAATTTAATATACAATTTTTTATTTATAAATCTGAAGGACTTTGCAAATGATAGATACCAAATACATAAATTAATCTTGTCAGAAGAATTCCTGAGGTTTATCTTTTGAAACAGAGAAGAGAAGAAATAGATACCATATCACATGCAAAGACCTTGTGCTTCTAGATATCCTCACTAGTGTGTTACATTTTAGTTATGTTAAAGCTAAGTCTGATAAGGCAAAACCTGTTTCTTTCTACAGACCTCTAAATAGAAACCACATTGGAAAAGGCCAGAGAATTACACTGTGTTTTATCAATCTAGTTTACACGGCCTTTGTCACTTATATTTAAACTGCTTTCTAATCTATTCTTAAATGCTATACCTACGTGCTAAAGCTAAAGTTCTATGGGAAGCAGGTTCAATGTTCTTGCTCTTGTTCTTGCTTAATCTTGTGTGCTGCACAGCAATACAACAGTACAGGTAGGTGGGTAGGTGGGACATCTGCTCTGAGGAATACATCATAGCAGAAACCACCTCAGCATACCTTTCAATTCATGTTGTTTTCAGCTTCTCTTTTTTTTCATTCCTACAATATTGCAGATGCCAAACAAGCTGATTCTTATGAGACAGGATATGCAAAATGTAGCATTAATTTACTGCCAAACTGAAAGAGTTAAAAAAGATTTGATGGAGAGGTGGTGGAGCAAATGTATTTACATTGAGGGAGTTATCCCAAAACACAGGAGTGTTGACATGGAATTTAAAGCTCTTACTAAGTGCTATAAAGGTCATATTATCAGTGGCTTCATGAACATTTGCAGAGACATGCCTGGGTAGAGTATCTATCTCAATCAGACAGTGGAACTATTTCACATCCACTGCTGTCATCAAGCCTAATGTTAATCAAGTATGTTTTGGCAGACGGGGGCCAACATCACGATCTGCACTGTGGGGAGATGAAACTGGATATTCTTATACTGAAGAAACCTCTCATGTAACTTTTACTTACAGCTATATTGCTGAAATAAACTTACAACTATCTATGGAGAATTCAGATAGTGCAGTGTTGAAAACCCTGTGGCTACAAGAAAATTGATATTTTTTTCTTGAGGAAAGGATTTGTATGGCATGCAGTAAATAAGAGAAAAAGAACATATTCAATAGCTGTTCATCATTTCAAGTGTTGTTGTTAGCTCATTGAATCAGCTATAAGACCTTTAGGAAAAAAACAACATTTTGTTTTCCAAGAAGGAATATGAGAATTAAAAACAATCTTAATTCTGTCAGCCTTAATCCTGCATTTTCTGGTCTTCTTGAGTTAGATTTGAGAGCCTAATAATGTTCTCAAACTTACCTTTATGTTATATATAAAATGTAGGATGGGATTTGATGGTGCAATTTCCTAACAATCACTTTGCAGATTGCACACAATAAAAGATTTCTAAATATTTTATTATTCCTTAATAATCTAAGCACAGTATAAACTTGATTCTCATATTGATTCTTGGCAATTTAATATTTCAGTTAATAATGAATGTGACAGGCTTAAAATATTCATGCATTAATACAACAGGAAATATTAATGCATTGGCCTATCTGACCACTGCATCAAAACATTAAAGATAAAGTTGAAATTTAGTAATGGATACTTACATAATTTATTCTATTGTATGAAGCATGTAAGAAACAACAGAAAAATTCAGTTCTTGCATGTCAGAATTAAACAAAACTTGAGCTTTATAATTTAAATGATCAATTGATTTTTTTTTTTATATTTTCTGTGTTAGTTATATAGAAATTGATTATGAACATTAGTTCTGATGTCTTCTTTTCTGTTTAAAATTTGATCATTTAACTTTTAGTAAGATCCATCCACATATATATGTAAAATGGAATTCCATATCTGCATATTTAATACATGATGAAATTTCAAAACAACCTGAGCAAATTAAAATATGTAGCTAGATTATTATGAAGTGCTATATTTAATGATTAGTTGCCAAAAATAAATAAATACATAAACAAAAAAAATAAATATAATCCATTAACAGTATTCAATTTTGTCCTGAGTGTTGCTTTCTATGAGTGTCTCTGCTGAGTTATAATTATTTTTTTGGAAAAGTCATGTCATATGGCCATATAGAAAGTCATACCATATTCCTGGTAGCAATATTAAACATGTCTTTAAATGCCTGCTGATTAGAAATGGTCTTCTGAATTACACTTGGTCTTCATCAGGAATTGATCAAATGCAGAAAATTTTCTGGGTCGGCAATTTGTTCTTGAGGTCCGAATCATTTATTGATTTTGTTTTTCCCTATGGAACAAAATTCTGCGTGTTATTATTCTCTTTTGTGTTTTTCATTTCTTAAAGTAACCCAGTCAGGCACTTTTTCCAGTAATGTTATGTTACATGCTATCTATTAATGCTTTTAAGATAAGCAGATGAAAAAAATGTAAGCTAATTCAATTTAAATATTGAAGGTTCCTATTGGATTTTTATATTTTTATATTTTTATTATTAATTCTTAGAATTCTTTGATTAGAAAGTAATTTGTTTTATTCCCATCACCTTATTTAACACTTCACTTTTTCTTGCATTTGGAATAAAATATTTAATGAGTATAATAATCGCAACTAATATTTCTGCAGTTATGTAGTATTGCATTTCACTTGCTTTGGCATTCTTTTATTGTGTGTCAAATACATAATATTCTGCTTGCCACATATGGATCATCTTGAAAAGTAGAAACAATATCTATTCCTAAAACACTAACATCCTTTGCGAGATTAAAAAAAAAAAATATATATACTATTCATATGCATATACATTTATGTATATATTTCTAAACACATAGAAACTAAGTATATAGATGTTATTACATATATGTTCCTGAAGGGGGAAGTGTGCTTTACCAGTGTGATTGCCTTCTAAAATGGGAAAAACTGGGTGGATAGATGAGAGAAGAGCAGTAATTTCACTGATGACACAAACCAGGAAACATTGATCAATACCCCAGATGTCTGTGCAACCCTGCAGAAGGACTTCAGCAAGTTGGAGAGATGGGCAGAGAGGAACTGTCTGAAATTCAGCAAAAGCAAATGCAGGATCCTACACCTGGGGAAGAATAATCCCTATATCAGCACAGGCTTGGCCCTGACCGAGTGATTAGCTTCTCATCAGTTTACTATTGCAGTACTTATGCTTCTAAGGTATTACGGATCTCTGGAACTATGAGAAACTTTATTGATATGAACTCCCATGGTAAAAAAATATTCTTCTAGCCACTATTATTTCACATCAAGATCTCTCCCTGCAGGTAGAGTGCAATTGTGCAAAGAAATCTCTCAGTTGTGTGTTTTGACACCACTGCCTTTTAAAAGGAATCATAAAAATTTGTATTTCAAGCTGACCATCTGTGGAATTATTCTTAAAAGAAAAATATTTACTAAATACACACATTTCAGCTTTTGTTTTTTTGTTTTTATAAAAGCAGTAAAAAACCTGCTAAACGAGAATACTTTCAGTTAGGTTTTTACTTTTTTAGCTGTTATATGTTTCAGTGTAATATGCTCAACTCAAAAACTTGCAATACTTGCATAGCTGAGCAGTTTTTCACACCCAAATCCCCACTGATACTTATGGCCAAAGAAGGGCAAGAATAAACTACAGAAGTCCATCTCAGGCAGCCAGGTGTAATTTCTCCATGTTTCTCTCAGATTTGGAACTGCTTGTATAGGAACAAAATATCTGGCAGAATATCTACATTTATTTGAGCTTTATTATTCCTGACCAGGGAATTCAGAATATTACATAATCTAGTTATATCTACCCATTTATTGGATTTAGCTGACCGCATTTTTTGAAGATTTCTGGGATGAAGGAGGAAAGTGGGATTTGGAAAAGTGAAAATAAAAAGGATTTCTGCATCCACATGTAATTTCCTAATGGAAAAACAGCAAAATGTTGATTGCAAGGAACAAAGTTGTAAAAAGATGAGGCAAGATATCAAATATATAAAGAATTTCAGGCCAATATTATTTTTTAAATAATATATATTTCCAGGGTTACCAAAAATTTCTCTTGTTCACTTTGTGTGAAACCATACAGTTTCACAGGCCACATTCGTTGCTGATACATACTGTGTGAGAACCACAGAAGATCAAGAACCCTCCCCTGTTCAGTCATTTGTCAGGAGTGACATTTTTGCTGACATTTGCTACTGGAGCATGTTTTTTTCCATAGTATCATCTCATGGTACCAGCCCTAAATAGAATCACATATAGCATGCAGCTCTCTATGAAACCTCCTGTATACTGAGCAGCTTAAAACTCTTTTGTGCTGATGAGCGTGCAATGGTTCAATATCTGGGTTTATTGCTTGTTGAGGTCTTGGAAACAGGACCTGTTGTATTCTGATGGTTATTCTGATCACTCTTGTCACTGCAGCTGAATATTAGCACAGAAAAAAAACATTCTCAACAGCAAATAGAAATCACGCCTGTTTTATTTCATAAAGATTCTTTCCTATATTAGCTAACAGCTATGAGGATGGATGTACAGTTTGATCCAAGATCTTCACATTAGATATTGCTATCATCAAAGGGAATCGTGGTGTGATGATACGTGCAATCTGACATTTGAAACTCTCTATGTGGTATTTTTCATATTCAAACAGTTGTAGATATTTTTATCCTCAAAAACCTGAACAGGAGATCTGTATTAAAAATACTTTTAATATGGATTTATTGACTGTTCAATAAGTTCAAAAATGCTAGTAGCCTTTTTCTGGAACACAAAAGAAGCTGTCAATGACTATGCAGGCACTTAACCCTAATCAACATTATGTTGTGTAAGAAATATTTTCATTTCCTGGGGTAGGCAAGATATGTGTCCTATGAATCATATAAAAATGTAAGTTTATAACTTTATCTGCTAGATCAGTGAGAAAAATACATAGTTTTCATTGTCTTTGTGCTTTTCAGATGATAGGGGCTCTCCACTCCTCTTTTATTATTTAACCCCGCACTGACTCCCAGCCTCAGACTGTTGAGGAATACTGTACTATTCATTATATGGAATAGTTTTAAAATGTTGACTTCCTAATTAAAATACAAAGCTTTCTAAATACCAAATCCTTGTGTTCTTGTTTCCAAAGAACATTGTGCCATCACAGTATTTCTGACAGACACTTTCAGTGGTGGGATACATTTTGCTATACATCACCATTTACATTGTTCAGAAGAATTTAGCAGAGATTCCTGTTACATTATATAGAGGACCTCAACATAGCTTCAAATGTAGTACACTTAGAGCATTTTCCAAATGTAACATTATATGAAGTTCTTTGTAATTTTCCAGCCTTAGCTAGATGTGAACGACAATTTTGCACAGGCAATAATGCTCTTCATAGAAAGGATTATATGTCTGCATAAATCTTTGTAAAAGCCCATTAGTGTATTTTCAGGAATAATCTAAGTAGAAAAGCATCTAGACTAAGTGGAAGTATTAGTCCAGTTATGTCTAAAAATTATTCTATTGATCATGAGCCAAAATTGAGCAACACAATGATAATGCCACCACATTTGGACGAGAATTTTTTTCTTGGAAGGCTATCCAAGAGTTTGTGGAAATAAAGTCATTAACCCCATTTGACCTTGCTGATGTCATACACATGCCAATTTTTTTTCCCACCTTATTTTTAATGAGAATAAGGAACCAGAACAGTGAGACATGCAATTCTAGGACATGGAATAATTATTTTGTGGTGCATTGTGGTGTAGATCTTTATGCCAGATTTCAATACATAAAACTTATCCTGAAGTAAAAAAAATTGGGAATCTCACTTCGACAGTTTGGTTGCTTTAAACAGCAAAGAAGAAAAAAGGCAGAAACTATGTGATATGTGATATATCTTCAGAAATTATCTCTATAAAATCATCAACATCAGAGGAATTGTTACCTCTTATCTGTGTCACCATCAAGAGGCATTCTGGCAGGAGACCAAATAATTAAGAGGGCTGGACACTTCAAATAAGTCAGTGATAAATTAAAGATATCAAATAATGTAGTGATTACATGTATAGTGAATCAATGTTTTCTACAGTGGAATTTATTAGTCAGAAAAAGGTCTCTTCCAGAGATTTCTTCGGGTACTCTTATTTGAGAGAGTTTTCCATGACTGTGGTAAAGGCATCCAAAATAATCAATGAGGCTGAATCAAACTAAGATTTCTGAATACTTGAGGATATTTCTGGCACAGCTAGATCACAGTAAGGCACTGGAGATCCACAATCCTGATCTGTGCAGGACAGTCTTCAGTTCTAGACCAGTGAGCTATAGCTTTGTCTAGACAAATGTTAAAGTCTCCAAGAATGGATATCCACAGCCTTTTTGAGAAATCTCAGTACACTCTGCACTAACTTGCAAGTGAAGACTATTTTCTCAATGACCAGTTGAAGCTTTCTGAGACCTTATGTAGCTCTTACCCCTTGTGATATTACCTATGACAGCTGAGAAGGATCTGTCTGCCCTGGAGCAGCCTTCAGCTAACCGTAGCCTGCTATTGAATCATGAATTACATGCTGAACTAATAAACCTCATTATACCTTAACCCCTTCCCATAGATCACATGCCTCACCCAGAATAGTAGCCTTGTCTCCACTTTCCCACAGACCACTGGGGATTCAAAGCTGGACTCAACATTCAATGTTCAGCATTACTAGCCTGAGCAGAGAGGTGATTACTTCACTGTCAGTTGTGCTGCTTCTGTTGTAGCTTAGTGTGAGGTTTTGCTTGTGTGCTGTGGAAGTGCATTGTTGGATACAAATTCAGCCTGCTTTCACTGTAATCCCCAGGTTCTTTCCAGCAGGACTGCTGCCCTGCCAATCACTTTCCTGTTTGTACTGAGTCCCAGAGTTGTTCTGCATTGTGTATTTGAAGTGAGCATGAGGATATGAACAGCAATAACTGTACCAATGTCTGCCACTTACAAGGGGGAGAGGTTTTCAGTCCCTTTAGGTGGTATGTGAACTATTTAATTCCATAGCTTCCTAAAAAGCTTAACAATTAATTATCTGTGAATAGGAAAAATTAATTTATTCAGAGTCCAAGATCATAGTTTTGACTGGAGCAATATACAAAGATAAGTATCAAAGATTCTTCATTTCATTTATATCAGTGATGCATTTAGATAGAATTAAGACAGAGAACACTACTATAATCCAAAAGCAGCAGCAACCACCAACAGAAGTTCATTTTGTAAGTGCAAAGAATGTTGTCATTTTTGATCCTAACCCCCTTTCATGAGGACTTAGCAATAATCAAGTGAAAAGAAAAATATATGTGGTCACAGTCTGGACATTTCCTCTTAGGTAAAGATCAGTTCTTTAAAAAGGAACCCCATGAACACTTTTGTTGCGAAATCTAGGATATTTTATGTCGGAGTCCAGGGCATTCCTCTGGGTGTCTTCGATGTTCACATACCTCGGTAGAGAGGCCTGGGACCTGAGACAGAGGGTTTGAATCCTGGCTAGGGGGATCTGGGGTCTGTCCAGGGAGGTTGCACACCCTGGCACAGAACCCAGGAAGACACAGGCTTTGATTTTAGTCCATGAGAAAAACTTCCAACATAGAGAAGAATTACAAGTCACAAATGTGTAACAGACAGTAGTGTAGTTAATCATCAGGCAGGAAATTTGGTGGTTTTGGGATTCTTAGAATGGAGCTGAATGGGGAACAAGATGGAGATTTTAGAGCGATGCCCTGGGTTCTTCTTCTTCTCCCTTGGCATCCATCTTCTGATGTGACGTGGGCACAAAGTAATGTAAGGAGATTGGATCAAAGTAGAGATGATCCTTTTAGTATAGGTAATAGGCATTGGCACATAATTGTAAATAATAGACACATAATTATCTGTATAAGAAACAGTGACCTTCTATCACGGGGGGAGTCGTCCTGTTCCTGAGCTGCTGTGAACACCTCGGCCGGGCACAAAGAAAATTGTAAGATAAGAAATAATAAACAACGCAAGAAACAACAAGACCTTGAAGACTCCATTTCATTCTCGCACCAGACTCAAAGCCTTCAGAGGGCAGAGGGCAAAAAAGACTCACTCGAATCACTCGAACCACGACCTAAATCTTGGGTGAGAGAAACCAAACCTGAGAATTTTATGCAGCTCTTTTCAGATGTTTCAGCAGAAAAAAGTCAATTAAAAAAGTGATGTTAATTAAAATTCACTATTTAAAAAGCATAGCTGTCCATTAAAATTAAAATACTAGTATTTATGGTTATTTCAGTCAATATAATCAATATTTTCACAGACAGAAATTAAATTATTGATCAAAAATCTAGTTTCCAAAACATCCAAATGATATACATTTTTATCTTCTTTCCCTTAGAAGCAGTTAACTTCTAAAATATAATAATTCATATTATGGCATATATTTTTCCTTTAAAATAAAGTGTGCAGAAAATAAATTGTATTAATATTCTGATTCCTCAAAATACAATACATTTCTTCTTCTTTAAATCAAGTATATTGTACACTATATGTATGTTACAACTGTATCTTAGAAATTATAATTGGATTTTTTGTATGAATGTCTCTCTATACAGTGCTAAATGATACATTTTGCTAAAACAAGAAAATATAAAAAATAAGGTGCTATTTGATTTCAAAAGATTTATCTTTGTATTTCAGAATTTTAAGCTGCAATCAGGAATTAAACAGGGAACGTATATATATGATATCAGTAAATAAATAAATAAATAAATAAATTAATAAATAAATTATGAGGAAAGCAATGCAACAGTAAATCTAGCAGAATGGAGTCCTTCCTCTCACTTGCCTTCACTTTTCAGAACTAAGCTCCCCAAGTGACAAAGTTCAAGGGAATTTCTTCTTGAAGCTAATTCCAGGTCAGGGATTCATATGTTATAGCTGTATTACAATATAGCACTGTGCTCTTATTTAGCTCTTATTATCCAGCTTTCCATCTGTTCCTTTTTTTCCTGTGCTTTCTTGGATTCTCTGATGGGATTTCAAAGAAAGTAGATTCATTGCTCCTCAAGGACAGAATTTACATGTTACTGTATTGATGAACAATTTAAGAGTCTGGTTGGGTGCCACTGGGTATCAATTACAATTCTTGCAAGGAACTGGCATGAATTTACTCACGATTAATGAGATGTCAGGAAACTTGAAAGAAATGCATTGATGTCCAATAGCAAAGTAATCAGACCCTCACAAGGCCAGGTAATATGAACATCTTTCAGAGAGGTTTCATCTATCTTAAATGACATGGATAGAATCAGTACACCTCACAAAGGGAAAGGATTGTGCCAGATAGAAGTACAACACTGGGACCGTCCAAATGCTAAATTAAATGAAAATATAGTGAATCTATCAAAGCATAATTTTTGAGATATGCCTTTGTAGTTGTGTGTGTATAGGTATATATATCTATGTGAGTATATGAATATATATATATGCATAGATATACAAAATCTGTATAAACTTGAATCTAAAACTGTCAACTTCTAATATTTTTTGTTCACTTTTTTCTGGATTAGGCAGAAGGGAATTTTTGAGTGTCCAGGTTTTTCATTTTGCACCCGGCTGTTTAGAGTTTTCCTCTCTCTGGCAGAACCCAGTGCTGAGAGTTAAGTGCCTGGGTTTCATAGGGTACTACTGAGGAGGGAAAACAAAAAAGAGACGATCAACAGGAAGATTTTGAAAGCAATTATTACAAAATTTCACATGCAAATCTGTTTTTGAAAAGCTACTTTTCTCTAGACTGTAAACCTGTGACTCTGGGCTTTGGAAGTGACTTTGTTATGTGCAAATATCAGAACCCACATTCTGGAAGCCATTCATAAATTATGCATTATAAGATTCTAAATAATGAAGCAGTGGTAACGATATCCAAGTTTACATACCACCTAGGATTAAAACTAGGCTTTTAAATTCCCTTCAACCCAAGAAAATCCAGTCTAAGTAACCTTGTCAGAGACATCTGCATGGCATACTCCTGCTTCATGAGTGTGAGGGATCAGAAGATTCAAGTCACCAGGTTTCTAACTTACTACAAACTATAAGAATGGGAATTGAAGCACTGACATTCTTCCTATTGCAACTGTCTGATCAAACTCAACTGAGAAAAAAAATGCAAATGTTAGGAGCCAGACGGCTGAAACACGTGTACTGCTACAGCAGATACATTATCAGTTTGGAAATATTACTACTCTTACATTTAACAAGCAGAGAAACTTGAGCCAACTGTTACCTGCAGTGAGCAAATGAGGGAGATTCTGCATAACTTAATGATCACCATTATTTTTTACTCTAGTTATAATCACAATCATATTCATGTAATTGAAACTCATTTCTCAGAGAGAGATTTTTAGTTGCACTAAAGTGAACTAGCTGAAAAAGTGTTCTGTTGTTGAAAGAGCTGCCTGGAAGGGCTCATCCAAAAAATCTTACTCCATCCTAGAAAACTTTCTAAACAAAGCTGATGGAACAAAAGTGCCCAAGTAATTAAGTCCATCCAGATACATTCTTTATATAAAAGACCAAATATATTTGATATAATATAATTTCACTGTGGACAATGGTAATAGGAATATTAAATTGAGAATGTTATTGAAGTGTTTACAAAAATGAGTGGCAGTTTACAAACCAAGGCAGTATTTCTCCATTGCTACTGTTCAAATGCTGCAAAAGTACCCATATGTCTAAAATTGAAAATAAGTAATGGTGCATGAAAATTTCCTTATGAACTACAGCTTTTCGTTTCCTCCAATTAAGATGGAAATAAGGAAGAGATTCTTTGCATTTGTTGGAGCATCAGCTTAAAATGGGTTCTCCAAACTTCTTTATCTGCCTGATCAACTTAAAAATTCAAAAATGCAATTGACTAGACTAGAGTATGTATCACATTGTGGAGCATCATGTAAAAATTCTTTGATATATAGTATTCCTATAATGAATTTTTAACTAACTCTCACTGTCTCAGGATAATAATGAGAATATGATAGTAACTCGGATGGGATTTTCCTTGCAAACCAGTTTTGATGACATTAAATTAAACATCCTAAATAAGGATTTGATTGCTCTTAAATTAACATTTCTTTTAATTTATAATAATTTGATACCAATTGAGATACATGCTTGACAATTTAGATACATGTCCACTGTTGTACAGGTGCAACTGAAAAATAGAAGTTTTATAACAAATTCGTGGTTAGTTATATCTGGACAATAAAACCAGAAAGATATAACTTTTGAGATTAAGATGAACATCTTGGTTTTGCTTTTAAAAATGTACTCTGAGCAAAATATTTCACATAAGCACTTCAAAAATTTAGAAGTTGGTCATTGTGATGGACGCACTTGACACTTTAAACAAATTAACCATACCTTGGTGCAGTTTCCAAAGGGGATAAAGGCCTGGGCTGTAGCTCCCAGCTGTTCCTCCTCTAGGAAACCCCCAAAGCAACAGAGTGACCCACAGTTTTTTCCAAAAGTCGCTTGTCAAGGACCAAAGAAAGTTGTGGGAACAAGGAGTCTCACGCATACCTGTTCCACGATATGTATTTTGACCACAAGCCAATCACTTCTTTTCCAGAAATATAGCAGCTACATCAGGAGTTTAGAAAGCAGAGAGATCCTCTCTGGATCTCATGATTCCGTGGGAGAGTCTCCTTTACACTTTTATGTCTCCAGTTTCTATGTAATTCACTCTACCTTTATTCTTAGTCAATTTTCCTTTGTGTGTTTTTTTCATGCAGTAAGTGATAGAGTAAACCTTGCCACTTAGCTTGACTAAACAGCACTTCAAAAAATTCCAACTAAAACCACTTTTGCTAATATTTTTGACAGTGATTCATTGAATGACTTAAATCTCTCTTTAACTACAGTCATGGGTGGAAACTGAAAAACTCCAGAGAAATGTAAAATACTTCATTTGAGAAAAAAAAAAATAAATTTCTGTAGTCTTTGTTTCCCAGATATTACTGATAACAAAACTGATGGTACCTCAGCTGCACTTTCCTTTCTGTTATGGTCAGCTAAGGCCTAACAGACCAGGAAGAACTTTCTCTTCATGGCCATCCCAAATTTCAGCTTAAAACGGAACAAATATTGACTCTATATAGACTCCTGCAATTTAGGTGAACATTTACAAAATTCTCTTATCTTCAAATAATACCTCACCAAATTGTCTGATATGCTAGCTATGACCATTGAGGGTGGGTACAATACCATCCCAAATTGTGCCATTTAATCTCTAATGTAAAATCCTTCCAAGGAGACAACTAATTCCCTCTGAGTCAAAACATGCTTGGCATGCATTTCTTTAATTAAAATATCGATTTTTTTTTAATGTCCATTACTTATTTTCTCTATAGACATGTAAAAAGGTGATGAAATATAATGTGCTTGCACTTGTTTGAGAGAAGAGAAAACATCAGCAACACATTGCAAAGTTATTGTCAATGTAACTTCTTCTTGTGGAGAGAATTAAAGGAGATAGTCGGGAAAACTATAAATGAAGAAAAACAAAAACCCTGAAACCTTCTCTTGCCCTCATGTTTCCAGGAATCACGTGCAGAATATATATGGTTATATCAGAGGAATTAATTAGTCTAATGGACCCAATAGGAAGCAGTAAAAAATCCATGGTATCAGTGATACTGCTGTGGTTTATTTTATTGAATTTCAGACTCTGAGCACAAGGCATAAAGATAGAAAATGTATCTCCTGAAGTATAGAGGGCTCAAGAAGAGCAGCAGTCATATGGATAATTGGTGCTGTTAATAAGTATACTACGGATCCTGCACTCTGCTCCTCTAGAAACATTGAAAAATAAAGCTGATTTTGGACATTTGGGTGCATTGCTACCAGTGCATTCAGTTAAAAAAAAAAATCATTTCCTCTTCTGTATTGCCTCACTGGATGCCTGATTAAAAACCGTTAATGTACCCCTCCCTCCTAGCAACTCTAGACAACTCATGCCTAAAGGGAGAGATAATCAGAGGAAGAGGATATTTCACAGTGGTAAAGTAGAGAGAGAAGTTATTTGTAATAAATCATATATGTAAAAAAATTATTTGCAACTTTGCTGGTTATAATCAGTAACCAGTTCTACTAGCCTTGAACTTTGAAGTCCCTTATTCCACACACACACACACTTCCTGTAGATGCACATTTTCCTCGTCTTTTAGGCTGCAGAGAACAATTTCTCATCTGAAAATGCAACAGAAATGAGAGTGTTTCCAGCCATCTTTGACCTCAAGTTCTCCCTTTCTGGTGCTAGTTTATGAATAGACCTCCTCCACCTGAAGATTTGTACTTATACAGCTTTGAGAGCTTATCATCCCTCTCTTCTGTTTGTGTTTGCAATAACTAACGTGTCATAGTATATCTTATATAAATAGGAAAGGTAGTGAGGCAGAAGTAACCCCACAAGTAAAAGGTATCTTAAAAGTTAAAATCTATTCAGCATTTTCAGAGAAGGATAGGAAGAAGAAAAAGCAGAAGAAAACAAAACTTTGTGGTTCTGGTAAAAAAAGTTTATTTCTTATCAACATTTCCTAATTCAAGAGAAATGAGCAGCATGTTTGTTCATACAGTCTGAATAATACTCAAAAATCTCTTGTAGGAAATGCATCTTTATTTATATTTCCCCAGATAATTAGGGAACAATACAGATAATCCAGGTTGTTTCTCAGGGCACATGAACTAAGAAAAGATATTCAATACAACATAGAAGTCAGCATTCCTTATCAGCAAGACCTAAAAAGGACAGAAGAGCAGAGAGAATCTAGAGCGTCACTTTTGGTGGCAAATTTAAAAAATTGTCTTAAGTTCCCTTCCCATTGAATTTCTGCTGTTGTGTCATTAACATACTAACATCTCTGAGACTTGTTCAAACACAGAGAAAGAATAAATATAATTTTTAATCATTTGCTTTTTCACCTCATACTTGAAGAAAATGTCTTTTTCTTAATTTCAAATGCTTCTATGCGACAACTTTGGCAGTATTATATTTACAGTTGGACTTGATGATCTTAAGGATCTTTTGCAACCTAAGTGATTCTATGATTCTGTGGACCTCCTAGTAGTCATGAATGCCTGGGCAGCATGTATGCAACATTACCAAAAATATCGAGGATACAAGTGATGTAACACAGAATTTGTACTTTAATAGATGTTCCACAACTTGGAATTTGAAAGACTTGCCTTGATCTGAAATGTCTTTCAGAGAACTACAGTAAATACCAGCAGCTGATCTTACAGCAAATATCTTTCTTGCAGTTAGTTAATAAACCTTAACACCCATATCCGCTTTTTCTACTTCCTCATTGAGTTTTAGCGGAGATGAAGTGTGAACTGAAGTTAAGAAATTCTATCCTTCTTGTAACTGTAATACACCAATAACTTCTGGAGTATTGCTAAATAAATAGCTAAAATTATATTAGTTATTAACAATATTTTTTATTTATTTGTTTAAAAACTATCTGGGTGTTTAATCATGAAAATACCACTTTTCTTGGTTTAGTTTGGGCAAATGAATTGAGAGGAACTTCATGGTGTAAGAAATTTTGTCTTTGACATTCCTTTATGGGTAAAAAGTTCTCATCAACTTTTCCATTGTGTCGTCAACTTATATTTTCCTTCTAGTGTGCTGGTGTGTTGATTGTTTTCTGTGTTTGGGTTTTGATTTGGGCTGAAAGAGACTTGAATTATCATTGAAAATATTTTTTTCCATCAATTTTATGTCTTGAAAAGTGACTTATCAAAAGCAGAATTTCTTCATGAACATATGACTTTTCATGTAACATTTTATTTTCAGGACCACAGTTTTCATTTAAGTGTGACTGGTTCTTTCCTGGCTCTCACCCTTTGGGCGGAATTGGGGGAAGTTTTTAAGTTATTCTTTCCAGTCTGGCCAGTTGCTTGGGTAACCTCTATTGTCATTCTGCCAAAATGGAACATCAGTGTCACCTTAATATATCCTGCTCTCTTCCCATGATGTACTATTGCTACCACATATTTGTATTTTCTTATGGAGCTTGGATTTGCTATGGGGTTCTGAAGGATTTCGGATATGTGATTGAAATATTCTGTTACTTTTTCTGGTACAAATTGTTGGCTGGAATGTTAGAGAAAAGGATTTTGTTCATGCTTTCTGCTCATGTAGACCTATACCAAGTGAAATTTGCCTAATTCAATGAGATTTTCCCTGAATATAAGGATTCAGAAACAAACAAACAAACAAAAAACTTGCAGGTTGGGATTAAAAATCATAAATTAAATGCTGAGCAGATACTGTGTTAACAGCTGTGAGAAGGAAGTAGGGGGAAGCTCCAATAAACAACGAATTAAGATATTTCAGGCAGTCTCTCTCACATAAAGGGAGTGCGTTTGAAACATATGTAAATAGTGGGGGGAGAAAAAAAGATTTTATTTATTTACTGTTATGATATTCAGTAGGAAAATTACACTCATTCCTCTGCAAAAATATCAGCCATCCCACTTCCCTAATGCATATGCATTATGTACCTTAAATAAACAACCATCTGATCCAACCATCTGAATGTGATTTAGCCCAAATAGACTTTCTAGGCACTCTGACACATATTTTCTGCTATGTTTGATAGAATTTGAGGTGACTGTTCTTTTGACAGTGACTTTTAATTTGAATCTGCCTACCACAGTCATGCTGTTCCATAATCATTGTATCTTTACAAGCTTACTAGGTATTCTTATTTCCATCTTTGAATAAAATGAAAGAAAGAAATAATCTCTGAAATATTAGCATGTCTCTTCATGTTTTCATCATCTAAAATATTACTGTACTTTAATTATCAGGCTGAGAGCAAAGGCAATTTTTCACATTAGGAGAACAGAAGCTACATATTTAAGACAGAAGATACAGAAAAAATATAACTGGAAAATGTCACAATACACTTATTCCTTTTAACACTCCCATCTAACCAGGTTGAAACTTTCTTTTCTGGGGTGAAAAGATTATCAAGAAAAGGTATATTCTTTGTTTCTTCTCTTTTTCTCTCATTTGCATTGTACTAATAAAATAACTATTGCATTATTACTTTTTAGAATGTATATGAATGTATATGTATATAGAATGTATAATGCTTCTAAGACTCTGGAAATCACTTTTCCAATAACTAATTTACATAAGTTGAATACCACTTCCAAGACAAAGTAAATTGGTTCTCCAAAACACCATATATGAAGGGTAACATTCTGGCCCCTGGAAAAGCTTTTATGAAGTTTGTCGGATCAATTTTGCACCATTTAAAAAACTTAATTTCAGAGACCAGATGCTCAGTTGTTTCTGCAAATGATCCTAAATGTCACTTTTGAATCGCTTGTTCTTAATACTCAGTATGTTACAAAAACAAAAGTAAAAATATTTTAAAAAGTACTTCAGACTCATTTAACACGCAGTAAATGCACACTTCCACTACCTTTTGAAAAACTAAACTAAACTACACTCTAAACTAATCCAGGCCAGTATGTCTGTTTCTGGCTCTAAATCCTTCCTGTAAAATATTTTGGGTTTATGAGAATCATTGGCTCAGCAGTGAGATTTGATGTAAGAACATTGATAGTGTGTATTTACCTACCTTAGTGGCATAAATCATTGCATCCTGAATGGTAGGATTGATCCAGGAAGATCTGTATGGATCCTATTCTGAAAAGTGCAAGGCAAGACTAGAAAACTTGGACAGATATCATTCAGCTAGTTAAAATCACTGCATGCTGTTTTCAGGATCAGGAATTTTGATGATTGATCACATTTTGAAGAATATTGCTGTGGTTTTCATGAATGCTAGCATAGAGGAAGTGTTTGAATATTTGTGTAGGAAGTGTTTTAGGAGGTGTTTGTGAGTCCTGAGAGAAGAACCATATAGCATGGCTTATTACAAGACTGATATTGATATTTCTATTCCCAAGTGCTGGTCACATTAGAGAAATAGACTGCTGTACCCTGTGGTTTAACTATTCAACTTAACACTGCTTTAGAAAGAGTAAGTATAGTTATTTAGGGTAGAAATAACTTCCAGAAAGACTTTAAGCTCAAGACACGCTAGGAAATAGTATTGTAAAATTTCCCTATCTCAAACAGAATGCAATTAAGCAGAGAAAGAAAAGGCTGGTAGGGGAATTATGACTAAGATCACAGAGTCAGCCTAGTTTTTCATCACCTGATTGAGGTCATGAGCCACAGTGTACTACTCTGTCTTGCTGACCATAAACAGCAGTTGAATGAACTATATTATCCAACGGCTTAATAGAATATAAATTTTTGTAATCTTATCTGAGAAAGTGAGTGTTGAATGCAATATGCATTTTGGAAAACTTTGCATGAAAAAAGATTGAGCAACATTTTCTGCCTTCTCCATCATGGTTCCTTATCATATGTTATCTTACAGAAAGTGGAAAACTTTCGATTCTCTTGTTTACAGTATTAAAGAATTCTCCTATATCCTTTTCTCTTTCAGTAGCATCTTCTTGCCTGCTTTTGGATGTCACAGGCAAGGACTTTGTTGATGGAGTGATTAAATGATGTGCAGTTTGTCCTTAGCAGTGATGGTGATAATTACACAGAGAACAGCTTCTAAGGAATAAGAATGTTCTCATGGAAGAAGTCTCAGAATAAAAACATCAGCTGTGTGTTGCTCTCAGTAGCACTGGGCCTTTCTTCATTACTGCCCGATCACTCTTCTGAAATTGATCCCATTTCATCCACTTTAATGAAGTTTAACAGAAAGTGTTGCTCAAGAATTTCAATGTGGCCTTCTCTTTCAGTAGCTGACTTTCTTCAGAGCACTGAAAATAGCACCTTCTGCTCAATAAAGTAAGCAAAGTGAAACTGTTAGTAAAGGCTAAGTTCTAAAGTTTTAGGCCCAGTCACATAATTTGTTGAGCACATAATATTTATCTTTTCCTGTGTTGGTTATCTTTGCTGTAGGAGAGGTAATGTTGTCTGTATGTCAAAAAGGAAAAGTAAAATTGAGATGAAATGTATGCTTTTTTCTTTTATTTAGGTTGTATTTTTGAGCCCTCTGTTTCAGAATGGAAGAAATAAAAGGCAAGAAAACGTCAAAATCTTGAGGCAACATCCTTACAAAGTCAGAAGAGGGGAAAGGCCCCAAAGATTTACCTGTTTTCTCAAATAATCATGTGTTCTTTAATGTCATCTACCGGACATTTGCCTCTGAACAAACTGTTAGTGTGGAAGTTTCTTTCAGATAGAAACCCAATATCTTCATGAACCACAGCCCAGACTGCAGAATGACAAATTGTTCAGTGCAGTGCAAATGAAAAAATGCTCAAAGCAAAATCCCTTTAGTAGTTCCCAGTGTTATTCAGCTTATCTGCTAGAGGACCATATGCTGGACAAACAACAACATTTAATGCATGTGTTAAATCTTATGCCAATACCAACTATCTCCAGCAAAATTACTAATACACTACTCATATGACAATAGCCTTATTATGTCCACATATTTTTATACCATAACTGAGAAAACTGAGAATTTGGAATGAACGTCTAATTTATGAACTCATAAACATGTGTTAATCAACTGAAGGATCCTATAAATCATGTGAGCAATGTACAGTTTCTCATGCTATATTCCCTTCCTTTGGGAATCCTTAATTTTGTTTAGCAAGAACAATACAATTTTTTTTCAGCGGAAAGGAGGGGCAAAATAATTTTTTGTAAGTTTCAAGTCATGCTTTTGTTTGTTTGTTTGTTTGTTTGTTTGTTTGTTTGTTGGGGTTTTTGTTTTGGTTTGGTTTTTTTGTTTGTTTTTGTTTCCCCATATTCTTAAAACCCTAGTACTGGGCTAGCTACTTTTATAAAGATATAAGATTTTGAAAAGTGTAAGCAAGAAGCTTTGTCAAAATGTTTAAATAGTTAACAAGACAATGACATGCTTATCCTAGAAAATCTTGGTTTATGTGCAATCTGCCTTGTGAGGGAAATTTTCAACCCCAATATTCTCATGCTGATTCTTCATTACCTATATTGGGCTATAGAGGAGAAAAAAAGAAGAGAGGAGGAGGGGAGAGGAGAGGAGAGGAGAGGAGAGGACTAGCTATTCAAGGAGAACCCCAAAGCCTGTGGTTATGTCTTATTTTGTTAAAACACAAATTAGTNGGGCCGCCTGGCCACTGCAGGGAGAGGAGAGGAGAGGAGAGGAGAGGAGAGGAGAGGAGAGGATAAAGGCCTCTTTCTCACTGCAAATACAATCTGCCCATTAGACGTCTATCTTATAAAATATTTATAATCAGTTCTGTCTTGAGATCTCGAGATTTGCTCTCTCACAGTGATATTTGATAAGAGGTATTGTATCATTTCAGTATTATCTCCAAGGATTAGATTGGGATAACAGTATTTGCACAAATACAGTTTAAGCATTTACAAATCATTTTACACCAAAAATACACCACAGAATTGATACAGAACAGAACAAACGGACATGAGTAAACACAGAAATACACATAAAGCAGGATCTTCCCTCCCTGGCCTTGCTGAATATTTTCTTTACTGTTTGGGAATATTGTAGGGTATATTTCTTCCCTCCTACTGTAAAAACTGGCTCCTGAGATTTCACAACAATGACAACTACCTTGGAAAGAAAACCTGTGGCATTATTTATAAAACTAAAATCACTGTTTATGACAAAGAAATAGTGCATGTCTTGCAGTCCCAGCAACAACCATCAGACTGTGCAGTTAGGTACATTTGCTTTACCACATAAAAATTTTAAGCCCACCAGAATAAAGTAAAAAATGGCTTAGAAATGAAATGTTTAAACTGACAGAAGTTCTCTGTACATGCACTCATCCTGAGAAGTGTACACAGGGACGAGTGGCTTAACTTGATCTTGATGGTATTCTGGATTTAAATTAAATCTGTTGGGAGGGTGATAATGGTAAAAGTTTCTGGGTTTGGTACTTCAATCTGTTATTTCAGGAAAAAAACCAAAACACAAAAAACAAACAAATGAAAAAACCCACACAAAAAAGCCCCCAAACACTATACAGCAAAAATAATTTTGTTTTACTTGTAAAATCCTGAAAATGTAAGATCTATTATTACAAAAATCCCTCAGCATTGGTCCTGGATTTCGGCTCAAAGTTTTTTAGATGGAACTCATGATCTTCAGGGTATGTCTAAAATAAAAATTCTTGATTTAGCTTTACAAATATACCGATTATAATAACAATGTAAATACCAAATTATTTAATTGAAACTGGGCATGACCTGTGAGAATCAATGCAATTTCATTTTTAGCAAAATTTTTTGTCACGTTTGGATTATTCATCTTCCTCACTATAAAGATTTTACCTTTAGTAGAAATTCTACCTTTAGTAGAAATCTAAGAAGTCTTAGCATTCAAATTTCAAATTTTAATTTAATGGCATCAAACTTTTTTTCAGAATCAAAGATCTTCTGTCCTGATATTTCTCTGATGTACTTGAAATTGTTCTGAATAGTCTTTATTCATCACTTTGAAATAATTTTTTTCTGAAGACTTTAACCAGCCTACAAAGCATAAGATATTATCCTTAATCAAGGGAAATGGAAAAGTTTTAGAATGCCTCAGGCTCTGCAAGTCATGCCAGAGTTTTATTGCTCCTTCAGATGTATCATTTTCTAAATCCAAATGGGGACATACAGAGTCTATTTCCAATTCTGATTCTAATACAAGAACTTTAATAGTCTGAAGCGATATTCCGTAGAGCCACAACACAGGGAAAGAAATTCCTAGCTGCTGTGAAACCTTCTCTACCTCATAGCACAACCACATTTTCATGCAGTGTTATTCTCTTTTCCAATTTAAAGTGACATCCTCGGAGGGCTGTTTTAGAAAGCAGCAGTGGGAGCAAATGCCATTATGAGAGAAATCCTTCCCTGAATTGGGTTGACATTGTCTCAAACAGGCAGCAGGCCAGCAGTCCCACACCATTAGCTGAAACTCACAGCTTTCTCTAGTCCCTGAAGCACAGGCAGAAGGATAAACTGAAGCAGCCTAAATCATAAATATATTTTGAAAATTTAACTTAGATAACTAGGAAAAAAACCCCAATCTTTTTTAACACTATTCCTGGTTTTATCATATGACATATATTCCCTTTTAAGTTTCAGAAAGTTCTTCTTTATGAAAAATGTTTGCCAGACATAGTGGTCCTAGGTAGCCTCTAAATGATTTCTGTATTCTGTTTTTAGTGCTAGACTCTTCAGAGAGAGAGAGAGTCTCGGTTTTATCCCACAACACATTTAAATATTCTTTGTGTCCAGGGATATTTTCCTACCCATAGCTGAAAATAAGCAAAATACCTCTACTCATTTCTTGAACTTTTCTACATGGTGAACTGCTGCTCAAAGATCTTGCAGGTGATCATTCACTAGGAATTTGCAGATATTATTTAAGAAGGAAAAGAGCAAATTCAGGAGGATAGTTCGGAATTCCTAATGTTTATACCTGTGTTTAGAGGAAGGGAAATCCTTAAATTTCTTAGAGTTTTGCGCAAAAGAGATTGCATTTTGAACTGTATTTGACTGTAGCATTTGTCACCAGAATAAAAAAAATCTTATTGGCTCACCATTCTGCTATCAGAATTAATCTTTTGCTGAAAATTCATGCTACATAAATAACCTTAAAACTGGGCTGTTGGCACTAATATCTTCATAATTAAAGAATCTGTTTGGCCTCTTCCCTAATATAGATGAATAAATGTATTTCTGTGAAAGGCTTTTCAGTGGTCTATGTTAATAAAAAAGTCTAAGAAATAGAGCACATTGCTGAGTAATTTAACAAGAAGACAGGCAATGGCAATGCAGTTTTCATTTAAGTCTGTTTATGCATAGATAAAATCCTTCTGCCATTGTTAATATTATCAAGAAATGGTTTCAAATGATTTAGGATTTTTTTTTTAAATGGAGTACCACGTTCCTTTAGTCCTCTGTTAAAATGTTGAGATCACTACAAACAACCCTTTTGCGGGATGTTTATTCCCCTTTGCATCTATATAAGAAACAAACAAGCAAGAAATTCGTAGGAGAAAGGAGAACATATGTGGCAAAGTAAAATAGCAAGGAGTCTGTGCAAACAATACATGAAAAATTACCCTTGAGGTCCCACAATGGTGTTCTGAAATTGCTCAGATCCAGCAATGTGCCGAGGGCTGCTTCAGTGACCTGTTTTGGACTGTGGAAACAACCAATCCTGAGTTAAAGACGGGCCTGTGAGACATTGCAGTTCCTTCCTAAAAAGTGCTTTTGTATCTGCATTCTTTTGTACAGCTCAGGAATACTCCAGCTGGAGCCTTAAAGGCAGAAACTTTTAAGTGTGCATTTTTCATATACAAATCCAATCTACCTTCCAACGTTTATTGCTGTAACATGTTTACAGAGACCTATATATGTCCCACAGATGGTGTCCAAGCCAGTATTTCTGTTTGCAGACATTTTAATCTGTGACAAGTGAAAGCAATGAAAGATTTTGGTTTGTTAAGATTATTCTCCAGAATAGGAACTTTTTTTTCTGATTTTTATCATTGATTGGAATTTAAAAGAAGTATGTACTGTACAAATACACTCAAAGAACAGTAGGAAATCTGCCAGTTTCATATTACTGGTTGCATTACAGTCGTACTTAAATTCTTTATTGGCAATGCCTGTACTAGTAAATTAACATGCACGAGGGTATGGGAAGAGGCAATGCCACAGAGTCACTGCTACTATTACCTTGGTAACACACATGTTTGCTGGGCACAGTTCAGGGGACGACACTGACCAAACCAATTCCAAAAGGCAGTCTGAAGGCACCATAGTCTCAGAGGTTTAGCCATGTGGATGTGAGCTGTGAAATGCCATTTGTTCTCAGAGCTAGAGAGTGTTCTCTGGTTTGCTTCCTTTAATAATATAAATACAATTGTTACAGACTTGTGTATTGGTGCAGCCAAACTAAATTGCACCTATCATGAGAAGATAAAGGTCCCAGCATAAAAGGAGAGCAATAAAAGGAATCTCAGAAAAGATCCCTGGAATTTGTGCCAACACAGGGTACTGCTGCCTCCTGTTGCCTGGATGTGGCAGAGATTTGTGACAATTCCACTGCTGGTAGTGGCCATTAGCCTAACCAGTTATGCTGTGATTCTCTGGTTCCAGATATCCATACCTGATGTAACTGGGAGTATTGTTACACACCATTTGTTCCTCTTTATCTTTTTCCTTTTCCTTTTTTCACATTTGCTCTATGAGAGGTAAGCATGGTGCAGACAACAAATCCAAAACAAACCAAAAACCCAAACAATAACAAAAACACCCACAAAACCAAAAAACAACCCATGATAAAGATGTAGGATGTGAAGGAAGAGAAGCTTGTTTTGAGGAAAGAATGAGGAAAGTGAAGCAGGATTGACAACACAAGACACTGGACTGAAATCCAAATAATAAAGAACTGTATCTGAGGAAAGGAAAAAACCCCTTAGTATCCTGTTTTTCAAGGGTTTTATAACCCTTTGCTTCTCATACTGGAGACTGTAGAGCAGAAAAGAATGTATGAAAAGATCTCTGCTCCTAGGGAAGTCCTTCTGTCAAAAGATTCTTGCCATGCTGGATGTTTTCTTTGTTGAAGAGGGAAATGTCATGGGGACTTATATCTTCCAAGGTGAGTGTATAACATTTCCAGAGAAAAGCACACAGGACAGTTCATAAAAAGAGAAATTGAAGATTTATAAAAGTTGTATTTTGAGATTGGCCAAAAAAATCTGCTTTAAAAGCACAGACACTCTGAATTTCCTTGTTACTTTGGTTATTGAAAATAGCTAGCCTACTGTTTTTCAACTATTATTTCTCTTCCCTCACTACCACTAAATCACATAAATAAAAGGTATTGCATTATCCCCTTCCATGGAGATTTGGTGTTTCTTGGGGAAAAAAAAGAGTCTCAAAAAACACATACAATAAAGGCCTTTTAAAAAACCTCCTTCATTACTGTCCTCACTGTTCTGTTTCCTGTACTTTCTTTTCCCCATCTTTTTTATTTTCTATTTCTCTTCCCTCACTGTCTTTCTGCATCCCCAGTGACAACAAAATATTTCATTTTTTTCAGTTTTATTTCTTTTTCTGGACTCCCATAACAACTAGTTTCCTATAGTTGCTCTTCTCTCAGTATTATACTTCCTGTATTGCTCTGTCTCCCCCCATCTTTACACTCTGCTAGATACTTCTCTCTATTCTGTCTAGCTGATATTTCTCTCTATTTTTTTAATCTTAGCTTTCTCATCTCCTCTCTCAATGTGTAAAATTTCTACTTCCATCTAAAGATCATATCTTTTTAGTAACAACAGATACTATTCATTTTTTTAGGATATGTTGGCAGGGCTTCATCTCTGGGATTGTGGTTTCGATTAACATAAGGGAAATCTACTGTTTACTATGAGTAAAATCACACAATTACAAATTCAGACATCTTAGAGCACATTCTGCTGAGTTTTTGGTGTTTTTTTATATATTGTTTATACAAAGGAATCTGCTCTTTTTCATTTCTACACAATTTCAATAAAAAATTAATTATCTATGAAAAAACCTTGTGCATTTATGAAGCTTGTTCTGCAGACTAACTTTGAGTGAGGTATACAGAGCCTATCATCAGGTGCATCTACAGGAGGGACATGTCAACTGATAGACAGATTATAGGTAACTATAATCAGTAAGTAAAATAGTCTAAAGAATAGCTGTGCTCTTATTTAACAAACTTTGAGTGGCTGATAAAAAATCTTTTGTTTCTTATGTGATTGGCAAGGATTGAAAACTGTCTCCAAAATTTTTATTCTAAAGCTAACTTTACCTGCATTCAGAAGGATTTGGTTACTTGGTGTTTGTACATCATGAGCCATAGAAAGGACATGACAAAGGAACCCCATCTGTAGATCAGTCTCTCGTGGCTGTACAGTCTATGCAGGCAGGCAGTTGCTGCAATTAGTATTTGGGAATAGACCTACACGGTTAAGTAGTCCAAGTGTTTAGTAGAGGTGAAGGCAAATCAGTAAAATTCCATATGGGCATTTATAGCAAAGAATTAAAATCTATACTCTTCATCAAAACAATGTGGCACACAGGTGAAGGGAGGTGATTCTCCCTGTCTGTTCCACTCTCATGAGACCCCACCTGGAGTGCTGCATCCAGCTCTGGGGTCCCCAAGCATAAGAAGGACATGAACCTGTTGGAGCAGAGAAGGGCCACAGAGATGATCAGAGGCCCACTCTCCTCTGAGGACAGGCTGACAGGTTGGGTTGTCCAGTCTTGTAGTGGTGTGTTTTGGGATTTTTCCAGTTTTCTATATGCATCTGTTTGTTTTATACTGTTTCACAATGGTTTTTTCCATGTACCCTATGTTTTACCCCATTGTGGTTTACCCTAGTTATTGTTATTAATCAATCATCATTTATGTGACACCTGGATCCTGTCTATCACTTCAAGCCCTCACCCTTTGTCTAGAAAGTTCTGGTGAAGGCTTCAAGTGATTGGCAAGGTCTAAGTTCCCCTTCCCCCTTTGTTCCTTGATTTGTTCTATGGGTTGTCATTTAGGTTCGGGGTCACTCCCTTCCCATTCTGGGTTGTTGGTTCCAAGCTGTAACCTCCCCACTCCCCCAACTCCATATTTAAGGTGAAAACCCAGGAGTTCAGCTGGCTTCAGCGGGCTGATTCCTGGGTGGAAAGAAGTCATGTGAATTTAATAAAACCCAGTTGAAGTTCCCCACCAGAGTTCCATCCTTTTATTTCTCGCATTGTTCACGCTTCTACCGAGGCAAAGACCCACAGGATCGGAACTATATTCCAGAATACAGGACCGTACCTTTTTGCGATGCCGGTGCCAGAGCTAGCCAGGAAGCGCGGGCGAAAGCCCTGAGAGAAGCACTGCACCATCGCACAGTCTGGAGAAGACAAGGCTCCAGGGACACCTCAGAGCCCCCTCCAGTACCTAAAAGGAGCTACAAGAGAGCTGGAGAATGACTGATTGCAAAGGCCTGTAGTGACAAGGGAAGGGGAAATGGTTCAAACTGAGGACAGTTAATTTAAATTGGATATATGGGAGTGGTAAAACCCTGGCACAGGTTTCCCAGAAAGATGGTAGTTGCCCTTTAGAGAAACTTTGAAGGTCAGGTTGGACAGGGTCAGCGACTTGATCTGGTTGAAGAAGTCCCTGTTTATTGCAGGGAGGCTGGACTAGATTACCTTTAAAGAGTCCCTCCCAACTCAAAAAATTCTATGATTTTATGATCATCAAGAACACTTTGGCTTTGTAAGTATAATCTAAACACAATACTTCATTTACTCATCAACATGTATGTTTCATTAGGAGTCTTAAAAAGCAGAGCATCATGATATTATATTATTTTAAAATTGCAGCAAGTTTATAAATAGCTGGTTTTTGTCTTCCTTCAGAGGAAACACATTGTATATTTATACTACATTTTTATAGTAGGATATTTTTTCCTTTTTTTTTGATAACCTTTCTCTTACTGAATATCATATATGATTATTAAAGACAAAATTCCACTTTGAAGTCATCCAGAAATAATGCATATAAAATAATCTTCTAAGAAGTATGACAGACATATTTTGGATTTTCTGTCAAAACCTTCCATCAGTGTCAGATTTGACTAGAAAGTATTAGTCCTAGACTTGCCTCCACAATGATTAACATACAGACTGCAGAAGCTTTCCATTCTGGAACTCAATTATCAGATATCTTATTTATGGTGTTTGGGATGGAGAACATGGTAAAAAGAATGTGTGAGAGCACAAGGTTACTTCTGTGTGTCCTTATTGTCTCAAGCCCTTACATTTACTACGTGTTTGATATTCAAATATTGAGTAGATTTGTCTTTGCTAGACTTTCTGCTTGATAAGAATGTCAAGTCTTATGTCAAATTCTTCCAGAACTGAAAAAAATGAAACTGAAGTAGTATTTGTGAAGGCACTAGAGAGAATTTTTAAAATCTTTACCCCCTTTACAATAAATCCTTTTTTATAGTGAGAATAGGGTTTCCTTCAGTATCAGATGTGACACCAGAAATCATGTCAGTGCAGTTTTATGCTACATTAGCACGCTGACCTCCTAATGGATAGGAATTCTGCCTTTGATGTTTAAAGGTCATTAGCTTCCTTCTAAGTTTCTATTTTTTCCCATGCTGCTCTTTTACATAAGTGTTTAACCTTGAATTCATAGGTTGCTCTTTCATCATGCATGAATATTTAACATTGAATTCACTGCCTGTCATTTTATAACTTCAGGAAGGACTTTCAGCTATCAGCTTGACCCAATTGAAGGACAATTTTTGTCTTTGTTTAGCAAATCTCCAATTATACCTCACCCCTCCCATTTTAATTGGGAAATGGTATTGCTAAACAAAAATATAAGTGTAAAATATCTGAATAGCCTGGGTTAATAAGAAATGGCAAAGGGGCTCCCTGTAGGGCAACTTGATAAAGCCTTTAGCAATATACTTTTAGTCAGAACTCAAATAAAACAATAGTGAGCCCTTAATGAATTTATATCACATTATATGTCTTCCTACACATCACTTGCTGTTTTGTTGTCTGCTGTTGCTTTTAGAGATTTCCCTTGTTGGTAGTGTTTTGTGTTGTTACCCAGTCTAATTTGGCTTTCAGCTAAGCTTTTGAATTTTTTATAATAAAGTAATTTACAGATGCTAGAAGATAAATTAGCACTGCAAATGCAGTTAAATTGCATAATCACACAGATTGATTTTGTGTTAGCCTTTGAGATGTATAGATACCTTGTGGTGTCTCTGTCAAGAAAAGGCAGTGAAAGCAAGAACCTTTCAATTACTCTGGAAAACAAGGGAAAACATGTCAAAGGACAAGAGAAATAGTACAGCTGTTTGACTGAAATGCCTGTGGTTTATAATGTTCAATATACAGGGAGCATTCAATATTGACATTAACTGTCTCCCCACGCAGAATACACCACATAATACTCTTTCACATAAAGCTCAATTTGTATGTACAGCAAAGGGTGGGATTTATTTGTTTGGTTGGTTTGTGTTGGCATTGTTATTGATTTGGAAGGAAAATAATAACAATAATAATAATAATAATAATAATAATAATAACAATAATAAAGACTTCAGTGACTTTTGCTGACTTGTGTTCAGAGGAGACTGCTTGAAACAATTAGGGCATCCCAGGATTAATGTGATCAGGAGAATATGCCCTAGAACATGTGCAGAATCCAAAATTATCCCTCCAGTGGATAAAAATATTTCAGTTAATGCGAGGAACTTAGAAGTTTAGTAGGAGAATAAGTGCAATTTAGCTGCTAACACCTTATGAGCAGAACATTGTCACTTGCAAGGACAGTGAGTGGTAACCATGACTCTGTTTCAGTGTGTTCTGTGTTGCAGTCATGGAGATAGATATGCCAAGAATTTCAATTTATGAGATGGGACTTTGACAGATTTTACATACAAAATCTATGATCCAAACACACTGCCTTTAGCTGCTGGCTAAGGCAATAGACATCCCTGTATTTATCACTGGAGAGAATAAACTCCTTCAATCTGCAAGTAAAACATTCAAAATAATTAATTTTACTACCTTCAGAAAAGCCAAACGTTTTGTTGCATACTCACAGTCATAAAGCCACAAAGATAAATGCAGGACACGTCCTGGTGATGTAGATAATTGAACAACACATAAGTGATCTGAAAGTAGCTTGTAATTAATAACTTACTTGTGCTCACTGCAAGTCACCATCACTCGTGACACTCAAATGCACTGATCTAACAATCTTGGACCTTATGCTTTGTTAATGTTGTCCTTTCAAAAGAAAATGTATGAGTTCATCATGAAAGGGAGGTAAATCACAACTTCGTATAGAGCCCATAACAGCAAAGAAAACAAAAACAGGACAAGAAAAGTGCAAAAAAAGTTTTCAGGGCAAATATATGACCTGGTCAAAAAACTTGTAAAAGAAAATATTCAAAAATAAATAGTATGGTAAATATATCTTCAAAAATAGGAAAGTGGAGGCAATCAAATGAGTAAGGCAATGCATGGGGAATGGAGAAATGCCTATGTATTATGACTTACAGAATTAGGTTTATTCAGCTCTTCCTGGAACTATAATAGAGTTCATGTATAGAACTAACATTTTCAGGTCAACATTTCATGGTTGGATGAGATTTTGTCACACATTTGCACTCATTTATTTTGCTGTTATTTTAAAAAAAAATCTGATTCTTCGTCTCATATTTAATTCACTAACAGCTAGTTAATTCACTAACAGAAGAAAATCAGTTGATAGTATATAAACATTCAGTGGCAACATATGTATTTAATAATATGTTTATAGATAATTGGCAGCAATATATCTTGTGTAAGGTGTTGACAAGTTTCGATAAAATTCTTCTTAAAATAAAGAAAGAATTTGTTTCTTTTTGCTTCTTTTTTCTCCATCAGTTTAGTGTTTTGTTAAATAGAAAAAGGTAACAGTTTAACTTTTAAGTGAAAATTGGCAGGCATAATTTACCTTCAAAAGAAGTAATTTTATGCTAAATGGTAGTATAGCTGAGGTACTTTGACCTCCTTGAAATTACAGGGACTTGTATTTAATTCTGGATGCATGTGCATAAGTAACATTATTTATCATTAGCTTTTATTTCAGAAATGCCAGACTTTCTTATAAGTGGCTGTATGAATAAATAGCATTTCCTCATAGATTACAGTAAACATACTGTCAAAGAATACATTATGCACACTATTGTATCAGAAATATGGCCTCTCACTGTAGCAAGCAACAGACTGCTTAAATATAAATCAAGCACTTTCGGAAAAGGAATAGAATAAACCAGATTAAATGTATGTAAATGAGAACTCCAAACACCATTTTGTTGCATCTCCTTTGTACAGAGCAAATGCCATCACAGATATATGCACTGGTTTATTGCAGGGTAGTTTCTAAAGCTTATTTCATTAATAGATTTTGTGAAGAGTACAACATTTGAGAAAAAAAAAAAATTTGCTTGGTTTCATTTTATGATAATCAACACGACCTGCCAGGAGTAAATGCAGCTTTGATTATTTAATCCCCGCTAGAAATATGCAGGTAGCTTTATGAAAAACTGATTGCTGTGTAGGGGTGAAGCAACAAGAAAAGCATACAAGAAACCCAGAGTAGAAGGCTGGATATTAGGAAAGCTAAAATATGGAGAACATGAGGTGGTTCACCAAGAAGACAGAGAGGAGAGAAGAGAGCATTTTCATTTAGCAGCAATTCATGGCATTTAAAGGAAAAAAATAAAAAGAGATCAGGACAACTGACAGTCTTCTCTGTCACAAGCTCTGAGTAGCTCCTCTTTGAGCTTCTGGAAACAGATCACATATTTCCAGAAATAGCAGGTTTTGAGAGAGTCTAATGTTATTATTTGCTACTCTATGCTATTTTAAAAATTGGAAAGCTAATGTTTGTACCGTGAACAGTGGGATTGTACCATCAGTGATTTATGAGACAGAGAATCCTGTGGCAAGCTGCTTAGCACACCCCCAGCTCATCGCTGAATTGAGACTTTGATGCAAAAAAACCACAGTTAAGTGGACAGCAAGAGAACAGAAGGGAGCAAGAAAAGTGACACCCCACATCACTGGGATACTCTGGAATCACACAGGGAGACATTCAACAAATCCAGAGTGAAATCTTGTGAGTCTGAAAGATAGCATCAGTTAGAATCTAAACTGGAGACACAGCTCCTACTTGTTGCATGACCAGCAGGAAAAGAGGATGAGGAAGTACAGAAAGGTTAGCAGGCTCATAAAATCCAGTGAGATGGATATAGTTGGAAAATTTGGAGGTTAGCAAAGGGAAAGTATTGCAAATATCAGTTCTACTTCTTTATGAGCCATCAAATTTTGGCCTTTTGTGAAAGCAGACTGCAAAACTTAATACCAAAATTTGGAAAAAAAAAAAGCTGAATTAGCAGACTTAAAAATCATTGAAAATACTTTTAATGCATAATTGGCAATGATATCTTTATATATAACTATAAACATATAATAGTGCATAACTTGCAGAGAACCTGCAAGAATTAATGCTGGTTTCTTTCATATAAGGTCAGAACTAAATCCCCGCAATGTTAAGTAGATTAATCAGTTAAGCACTTAAAAAGTGATACAGATAGCAGGAAAAGAAAACACATTGGAAGTGTCAAAAAATAATATACTTCCATGGAAAAATATTTGCATTCTGACAGAGCTGTAAACTCATAAGATCTTTTTATCTGTTTTACGAAACTCAGGATTCCACTGCTGGTTTTAGCAAGAAGCCTCTATCTTTTGCTTTCCTTGCCGAATCTGAACAGCCGTTTTGATGTAACTTTTCAGATAATGGGTTACATTTCTTGTTCACCCATTACTTGGAAACTCTCTTGAGAAGACATTAGGTGAGTAGAGGAGATAAGCACTTTTCTAGTCTCATTGTTGAACATAAGAAGGAACATAAAAATGATTAGAAAATTCTCACATTTCTGTGAGCAGATTGTCAGAGTCCAATACTATCCGACAAGGTTCCCTTTTGATATTCCACATGGAGAGAGTTTAATGTTTAACACAAAGTTCACTTATGTGTATATATTGGACATTATACAGAATTTTGACTTATTCAAGAGATATATCACGGTGCTGAAATCACAATGACAATAGCAAATGCAATAAGCATGGTACGAATAGGATTCCTGTTAATGGTCTCTATGTTCGCTGTCATGACACTGGGTGTCCATAGCCACATGGAAGAAATACATGGGTTGAAGCCACCTCAAACCCATTGCTCTCTTCAAAGTCCATTCCATGGATGAAGGCTACACCCCTCTGCATATTATGTAAAGGTTTCCATCAGCCACACTCGCAATTAATATTGTATGTTGATAACTCAGGCAGATTCTTCTTCCTTCTCTAGAATATTAAGGTTAAAAGTCTCTGTGACTGAGCTATAAATGCCTACAATGGATGATTGGTTTTTACACTGGGCTGGGCTTAGCTATATATGCTCTTCTCTTGGGGATGGTGCTGTGCAGGGCTGGAAGTTGGACTCAGTGATCCTTGTGAATCCCTAAACTTATTCTGTGATTCTCTGATTGTCTAAGAAGACATTCACTGTAGCAGGTTTTCTTGAGAATGAGCTGCCCAGACCTGATTTACCCTAGCTGAGGCCTGACCTGAGGCCTCAAGCCTGTGAC